>JBAJNP010003229.1:14703-41089 GCA_036877545.1 Yasuhikotakia modesta | reverse complement strand
CCCAAACCAGACAGTGATGCAGCTGCTCAGGATGCTCTCGATAGTCCCTCTGTAGAATGTGGTAAGGACAGGGGGAGGGAGATGTGCTTTCCTCAGCCTTCGCTGAAAGTAGAGGTGCTGCTGGGCTTTCCTGCTGATCTGATTGGTGTTAAGAGTCCAGGTGAGGTTCTCCTCCAGATGAACACCAAGGAATTTAGTGCTCTTGATGATCTCCACGGAGGATCCGTCGATGGTAATTGGAGGATGTTGAATTGGAGGATGTCTGTGAAGACATCTGTCAGCTGTTCTGCACATTCTCTGAGTACTTTACCAGGGATGTTGTCTGGTCCAGCAGACTTACGTGGGTTTACTCTGCGTAGAGTTTGCCTCACATCAGCAGCAGTTAGACAGAGTACCTGGTCGCCGGGTGGAGGGGTGGTCTTCCTCGCTGTGATGCTGTTCTGTGCCTCGAACCGAGCGTAGAAGTCGTTTAGCGCATCTGGGAGGGAGGCGTCACTGCAACAGACGGGTGCTGTTGTCCTCTAGTTGGTGATCATCTGAATGCCCTGCCACATGCGCAGAGTGTCTCCGCTGTCCTGGAAGTGACCATGGATTCTCTGGGCGTGTGCGCGCTTCACCTTTCTAATGGTGCGTGACAGTGCAGCTCTGGCTGTTCTTAAAGCTGTCCTGTCACCGGCTCTGAAGGCGGAGTCTCTTGACTTGAGTAGAGCGCACACCTTAGCAGTTATCCACGGTTTCTGGTTGGAGCATGTGGTGATGGTCTTGGAGACAGTCACGTCGTCGGTGCACTTGCTAATGTAGCCGGTCACTGACGACGTGTACTCCTCCAAGTTAACCGAGTYGCCGTTGGTTGCAGCCTCCCTAAACATGGCCCAGTCAGTACTCTCGAAGCAGTCTTGAAGAGCTGAGATGGCTCCTGCAGGCCAGGTGTTTACCTGCTTTAGAACCAGTTTCGAGCGCCTAACGATCAGCCGGTATGCTGGAATCAACATAACCGTGATGTGATCTGAGTATCTGAGATGGGGGCGGGGCTCCGCTCGGTACGCGCCGGGGACGTTAATATAAACCAAATCCAGCGTGTTTTTCCCTCTCGTCGCAAAGTCCACGTGCTGATGGAATTTAGGGAGAACTGATTTGAGATTTGCATGGTTGAAATCTCTGGCGATAATAAACAGTCTGTCGGGGTGAGCGTTCTGTAGATCACTAACAGCCCCGTGCAGTTCACACAGAGCTTCCTTAGCATTAACGCTGAGAGGAATGTAAACTCCGATGATGAACAGTGAATTCCCGCGGTAAATAAAACGGTCTGCATCTAACAGTCACAAATTCCACAAGCGATGAGTAGTGTTTAGAAACTAACACAGAGTCTGTGCACCATCTTGTGTTTACATAAACACACACGCCACCTCCATAAGTCTTACCGCACAGAGATCTGTTCCTGTCGGCACGAAACGATGCTAGCTCATCTAGCTGAATGGCGTTGTCCGGCACCCTGTCGCTGAGCCATGTTTCCGTGAAAACAAAGACACAGCAGTCTCTAAACTCTCGCTGCGTAGTTCGTTCGAGTCGGATGTACTCCAGTTTATTTTCCAGGGAGCAGACGTTTGAAAGAATGATGGATGGGAAAGCCGGCTGGCTAGGGTTTTTCTTTAGCCTAGCACGGATACCCGCCCGCTTGCCGCGCTTCCGTTTCCTCGCGCACTGTTTTCGTCACACTTCCCCCCGGTCACCGGCATCAGGCAACGCTGAGGTCTGGAGGCCTGGTGTCCGTAGCAGCCTGAGTTCGCAGAGTTTCGTGTAAGCTTCATCTTCCAGGTTAATGGATGCGCGTTTCTTTATTTCTTTTAAAGTCTGGCGGTCGTACACATGAACACCACTGTGTCTGGCATTCATAGTCTTTTTGTCGGGCTTTTTGACAAACCAGTTCTCAGACCTGATTTGGGATATGACCTGCTTTACCGTGAGCATCATGAACTTCAGTTGTCTGACTGAGTGGTTTAAGTGCCTGAGCTCTAAGATGGAACGCAGACCCCCACCCTTCTCGGGAACAATAAAATAGCGTCTGTAGAACCCTGTTTTATTTTTCTGAGGAGGGACCACCTCGAAGGCCTCCTTCCTTAACAGAGAGACCACTTCTTGTTTCCAGACCAGAGCCTGCGCTGGACCCCTCTGAACATGAAAATGAACTGAATTCTGTAACCTAGTTCTAAGGTACGCAGGACCCATTGGGATACACCTGGCAGTAGTACCAGCTTGCTAAAGGGTACCAGCCTCTCAAGGCTGTGTCTCTGTCCTGTACCCTGTAATGGTCGCCCGGCAGGGAACACCCTAGATAATTTGCATAGGGGCCTCATTAGAGGCTGTAAGTGCTACAATTTCGCTACCTCTCAGAGCAGAAGACTGGGAAGATACTTGCATAATGCTGCTGTGTCCTGAAGCATGGTGCAGGATGCATTGAAATATGTCTGGCAGTAGACACCACGCTGCCAGGAAATTTTTAGGTGTACCAACCCCTCAAGGCTAGTCTCAGATTGTGCTCGAGAGGGCCATGGGGAACCAATGTCTTCAAACAACAAGAATTACCCACAAGGGGATGACCCTCTGAGGCCTTAGAAACATAACAGCTTCTATGATTGGGCACATGGGAGGGGCTTCTCCCGCCTAGCAACCCCCCGGGAATAAGAGCTATGGGGGAAATGCAGAAGTGCCTCAGCTAGCTTGCTTGCATGCCTCCTGGGTGGAAGACCCTGTCCTTAACTTTAAGGTGGGGAAGGGTCAGCTATAGATGACATCCTGAGAAATATCAGTTGTTAATTTCCTCAGATGTGACTCTCATTCATTACAGAAGCAGTTTGGCCTGGAGAACTTGCAGCACACCCATAGTATGCAAGGACGTGGTGGCCAGACCTGCTGCCATGCACCCCCTGCCCACCAATGCTGAAGTGTTGCACAGCGGTTTGGGAGCAGGGCTCCCGATCACTAACCGGAGCAGCGCAACGCACATGCCTTTATAGTTTCCTGGTCATGACGTTTGTTCCTGGGAGGGAACAAAGAGATTTTGGAGGTATGGCAAAATCAAAAACTTTAAAAGAAAAGTCCAAGATGGGTCGCCTCTTGTTTCCTGTGTCAAGGAACTGGATTACATACGTAACCTGAGGTGATTTCTGTTGTATTGTGAAAAGTTGATGCTTTATTAGTTTGATTAATTAATTAGTCTAAAAAACCTAGATTTAAAATTATTATACTGTTAAGTGTACAGCTGCACCATTTGGGCTTTCCGACACATCATGTATATATGATTTTATTAACTAGTAATATTTCCTTTCTGATACTGAAGGTCTTTACAAGTCTGGACATTATTTAACTGGTTAACAGGGAATTTGTTTGAAAAATGAAGACTGTTTTTCTCCTGAAGTTGTTTTTATTGCAATGGAATGAAATAGTTTTATTCTCATTACCATAACCAATATGTATTGTTTTTATTTACATATGTTATTTTATTCTATTATTAATTTTTTTAACTGGATATCGCTTTATTGACATACTGCCACATACTGTGGTACTGTGCATAAACAAAAACTTAATTATCTAAATCTGAACAAAGCAACACAATGAGCACAAAGTCTGAACATAGAACATTTAAATGACTGCAATGCTTCATTGGACTGTATTGCATGGCTACAAGTTACTTTATTCAAAGGTTCAGCTCCTTTAATGCAAGATTGTGTCTTCTGGCTTGGGGACAGTTGCTTGCCACTGGACGGTCTCTGGGTATTGTCAAGGAGGGCAGAGAGGAAAGGACACGTATTGAGCCAAAGGATCCTGAGGTACCTTGATGAATTGCCTGGGGTGCCAAAAATAAAATCAAAACACTTTATTTCGATAGAATAATGTCTAAAGTGGACTATCTATGAGTAACTTAACACCAACTTGTCAACTACCAGCTATTAGGTGGACTGCTTAATATATGTTAACATGTTTGTGATTACACCAACAAACATTTTACTGACTGTAAGTAACATTGTAATGACAACTTCTAACCCTAACTTTTACTCTAACCTATCTATCTACTAATACTCTGAAATGTAAACAAACTGAACATATTAAAATAAAGTGAAATCAGTTGACATGTTGTCCAAATAATGAAAAAACCCTGTATTCCCAGGTGAACCATCATACTTGTCCGGGAAAGCCAGGCGAGGACAGGGACCTGTGGTGCCAGCAGAAACAGAAGGAGGAAGCAGTGAGGAGGTAGGTTCTCACAAGGTTTTTTTCTCCATTTTCCATTCTCTGGAGTTTTGTTTCCTTGCCACCGTCACCCTGTTGGCTTGCTTAACGGGAGTCTGCTGACACTAGCATAGTCACCCCACTCATTATCTGTTCTTCAGCAAATATTTCGTACATATATGTTTGTTTATCTGTACTTTTTTATCATATCTGTCTGTGTATGATTGTATGTGTTTATTTATGATATTCTGTCTTTTTCTTATTTAAATTAGTTTCCTTTAAAGTTGTTTCATTTCAAGTTTCTTATCATACTTTGAATATCCATTGATATTTTGTTTATATCGCTTGATGATTCAGCTCCAAACTAAGCTGAAATATGACTGCTGGATCTTTAGGAGGCGAAGTCTTCTGTAACCGAGTCTCAGACTTAAGATCCACATGCAGTTAATTGTAAGAGACGTGGACAAACAGGGATATCAGAGGCAGAGCAATAACGTAACTAAGTACCAGATAAATGTCGGGGAAGGCAGCAATCCAAAACATGACTCTGAAAGCAGGCAGAGTCCAAAGGGCAGACAGAGAGCAAACGTTATCGGGTAAGCAGTCCAGGTAATAACAAGTGAAAGTGAAATGTCATGTGGCCAAGTATGGTGACCCATTCTCAGAATTTGTGCTCTGCATTTTATCCATCCAAGTGCACATTGCATATCCTTATTATTATTATTAACTCATCTGCCTTACAATGATGTTCCAAAGAATTTTAAGGAGGTTGTTGATAAAACATTTAGATGGTAAAAATGTTTTGATGGTTTCCTCACAACTATGCTTCTTCCTTGAAGAAAATTCCTTGAAGAAATTCCTAGTCAGGAATTTGGTCATAAAAAACATATTAAGAAGAATTTTAACACACAAAACTAGATTAGATAGAAATTTGATCCCATACTCTACCCCTATTATTTCCAATCTTTGCCAAAACCAAACTTTTTCACTCTCTATATCAAATTCATGCATTCGTCACTTCAAGATCTGACTTTTGCTTCAAGATCTTTGGGTGTTTGTTGTTTAATGCAAAAGCTCTAGCTGGTCCAAAATACAACATCTGGATTTCTTACAAGACCACAAAGAATGACCATATTAGCCTCATAACACTGTGTTGGCTACCTATTAGGCATTGCATTAACTTGAAATCTTACCAATTACATACTAATTACAAGGGCATGAATGGTTTAGCTCCTCAGTACCTAAGCGAGCTCTTCTCTTATTATAACTGATGGGAATCTCCCATGGAGAACCGTCTAGTAGATCTATCAGAGTGGAGAGAATCCCGTCAAAAGCAGGCATTCTGTGACTGAACTGGATTTTGTAGCCTAGTTCAAATGTATTTGGGACCCATTGCGAAACATGTGGCAGTGCTTCCAGGCTGCCAGATAGCCTTTTAAGGGTACCAGTCTCTCGACAATGGCCTAGTGAATTCTGAGTGCATTGACTGAGAGCCCTGTAAATGAATTCTTGCAGGGAAGCTTCAATCTGATTTGTCTAATAGGGGTGGCCTCCACACAATGTCTACTGATATTGGCAAACACTGAAGGGAGCCAGTGTTTAAGGCTGCTGCACCCTGAGGTGGCAGGGTGAACAATTCGGTCTCCAGAGGGCCCTCTGGAGGCCAAACTGTCCTGACCTCAGATGACGTTTTAGCACATTAGAGGGCAGGGATGTTGCCTTTAGAGACAATGACTCACCAGGGGACAGGTAACTGGCTAAAGAGTGTTCCACCTGGGCCATCGCCATATATCCTTGCTTGGTTAGCCGTGCCACATTGCCATATCAGTTGAATATATGATTGATTCCCACCTGTAATATAATGTGGGCAGGAGGAACACACAGCCTGAAATATTGAGCACTTTCCCCCTTATTGCTTTTGACTTTTTTGATGTTTTTTCTAAATGACTATAACAAAAACACCAAAGACAACTTCTGCCAAGCTGACAGACAATGGACTGACAATGTGATACAGAGCGCTTCACTGAATGAATAAAGCTGTTGGTATTCGCAAATGCACATGCACTTGCTTACTGATTTTTATATGTGATTCAAAGGCTAAAAATGGACGTGTTCCCATAGCATTTCAATGCAGCTTGAGTTCTGAAAGAGAAACATGATTTCTACAACAAACTGTCCAAACTAACTAATTCCATAAAATGAGCTGTACATTTGGAAGACAGAGGCTTGTTTTGACATTGCAAACTATCACACTAAGTAATTTTTGCAGTGTGCTTATATAATATGCAAATATAATTATTAGCAATTACATAATAAGTCTAACAATGTTAGCTATTAAGGCTTATTTTCATATGATCTATCATCTAATCTTTTTTGTTTTAATCTGTAATCAGTAAAGAAAATACTAGTGCCAAAAGATAAAATGCATATAATATGTGCATTTTATATTGTTCCTGTTTACACATTTGTATTACAAAAAAAATCTTGATTAGCGCTACTACAAAAGCTAAACTTATCCCCAAAACAGCTGAGCTACTGTAAAAAATGACAGCAAAATTATCACAGTTACTCCACACAAAAACAATCACCCACCGCAGGTTGATAGATTTCACATTTGACCTCAACAGGAACTTTGACCTCCGGTCCATCATCAGCAGTAATGTGTGAACCAGTGCAAAACCCCTTGTGCTTTAACGAAAAAATCAAGTTTTAGATATTAAAAATATAAAGAAGATTTTAAGTTCTTTCAGTACTTTAAATTGAGGGAAGGAAAATTCTCTTGCAAAGTTTTTCTGCATTTTATTGCTGTTAAAATGTTTTTTACTGTATAATCTATTAATTACCTCACATATGCATCAAATTAAGAAAACACATCTAATAAACCAACACCTAAACAGCCCTAGAAACACTATAAACTGAAATTATATATCATTCAGACAGCTCTTCCCAACAAAGCAGGTGCATTTCTCTGAAAGTAAAGTTGTAAACTTGAAAAAGTAAGAATTATATTTCACCATAATAAATTTGCTATGTTTGTTTTATTTCCTATGTACAAGGAATTAGTTTACATCAGAATTCAAAGACAGTACAAAGACCTACAATCACCATAACAACATTACAGCTACAGGAACTACAGGAGCTACAGCTACAGGAACACTGTTCTACATTATATCAGGGATTGTTCAAACATACACAATTTTTTAAAATAAGTTAATATAGGTTGATATAAGCAGTAATGTGTTCACAAAACTATCACATAGTTAAATCTACAAATCTGCAACAATACTCCAGTTATGCTACAGACAGCTATACTTTTCATGAGATTTTTACTCTCCCTGTCTGACCATCCCATAAAAAGTATTATAGGCATCACTGGTAGCAAACATTTCAACTAAAGAAGTGATAATTTCCCAACTTGACAATGCTTGTCAATGCCCCTGACTCTTATCTACAATAATTGTAAGGTATTTAGCATTTTAACAAGCTAACTTAATGCAACTATTATTTTTTTTGTATCAGAATGCAACCATATTTTGCAAGAGAACTTTTCCCTGGGAAATGCAAAGAATGGTTTTGATATTGATTTGCAGCTTACCGCTGTCTCCATGTCCTTTAGCTTGCATTGTGAGACATCAGTATCAGTGTTTTTCTTGCAGTCCATCTCTTGAATGGTGAACTCAACAAAATAAGATGGACCAACAACCCACTGCAAAGCACATTCAGACGAGTTTACCATTTGTGTGCAAAAACAGATCAGACCACACTGAACAGACTAGTAAGTACAAACATTAAAACTTTTATTAGCAATAGTAAAAAACCTTAAAAAATCCAGAACCAAGACAGGAACACAGAGGTAAATAGACTTCAGGTAAGTTTTAAGCTAACAGATAGCAATCCTACATGGACATGGGATGATGAAGTGATTGGTGAACTGGAAATGATTATAATTCAGGAGATGGTGACCATATCACAGGGTGAGTGTGGGGCTTGGTGATTATGTGACAGCATGGCAGAAACACAAGATTGATTCTGACATACCTGCATGCTGGCTGCTGTTATATTCAGAAGATCAAAGTACTGAGGAAAAGTGCTCTCTTTATTAAACTTCTGTAGTGCCAGCTTTGTAGTCTCAGATATAACTGGGTCATCTATCTGCTCCACCGTTGGACAGTCCGGGCAGGTTTGTATTATAGCTGTAGCTGGGACTGTAACAGTGTTGAAGAAGCAATTATTCACAGAGTTAGGGTTTAACAGGTATTATATTTAAGAACAAAGGTAAAATACAAGCATTATTTTTTTGACATGTTCTGAGTAAAACAGAATATCCACGTTCATTTAGAAGCAGCACAGATCATTACATTTGTTTGAAGGAAATTAATGCATGTCATTGGGATTCTTTTTGTTATATTCCATGAAATATAACATTGCTTGCTTTTCTGTGGTATGAATTGTTTACCATAAACTGTGGCATTCATATAGCTTAACTGGTAGAAAAGTTTGCTAGCAGAATTTGTGGGTCCAATTAACAGGAAATACATGTACTGATTAAAAAAAGTGTACCTTGATTGCACTGCAAGTTACTTCAGATAAAAGCATCTGCCAAAGGCATAAATGTTAGGTAAACATTTTGAACAGTGCTTTAACAAAGATACAAGCACCACCGTTGGTTTAAAATCAAGACTTCCATTAAAAATGCTTTACTATCAATGTTTTTGTTTGTTTTCGCACGAGGCAACAAGATGTTTGGTGGTAATCAAAAACTGCTGTTGACTGGAATTAAACCCAGAACACTTAATGTAGACAATAGTTCTTCCATATAGCCACAACACACCTTGTTGAATGGTGCAGTTGTAATTTTGAACTTTAATAGAACTCTGAATAGACACAGATGCCTCACATGTCCCATAAACCTGCCAGACAAAAGAGGTTACATGACAACAGAAATGTACTTAATCATTATAAACATTATAAAACCACAACATTACAAAAACACAAAGTATGTCACAAATAAATCTATTATAAAAAAATAAACAGTCATATGTCTGTTTATTTGTCACTGAAACTCTAATGAGCTACTGTAGAGAGAAGATGCATTACCGGCAGATCGGCCAAACCCTTAACAGCACATGATTTCCATTTCCTCCTGCTGATCACATGACATTTTGTTTCCAACACATCTATCGTCAGCTGCAAATATGCCTCACCTTCGTCCTTTATTAGGAACATACTTGAGTTAAAATGATATAAAATAACTAAGTAAAGGAATCCACTTAATGTTTTATTAATTGAGTGAGCTGTAAGCTGATTTATCAGTTAAGGTTGTGTAACCACAATAAAAGTGTGAAAAAAGACTTTTGACTTCAAACGTGACAAAGTTTAAGAAAGAAATGCAGGTATACATTCACAAGTATTCAAGGTGGAAGGAAAAAACATTTAAACTTATGATTTAGATTTAGTCAAAATGCTTTTTTGGAATCTTTATTTGTCTTTCATGTCTTTTGTATACTAAGATCATATTAAAACAATATATGAAATAATATTCAACTAAAAATGTTATAAGAAACACACACCTTTCTATACTGTTTTACATCGTAGAGTCGGTTCAGGGAGAGAATGTAACCCTCCTGTCTGTCGGCATTTATCTTCTCTAAGGTTTCCTCAGCCGCTCTCACCACAGCAGCGTCCTGGCATGTCACTGTCAGGGGAGAAGCAAAACCATTCTTCCAGAATATGCATATGATCCAGAACAGAAGAAACAGCTTCATCCTTATCAGCTTACAGTGTGAGGGCAGTTAAAGAAATGACCAAAATACAGTTCACCTCTGAAAACATTCAACAAAAAACACTCTGAACTTTCACCCACAGCTATCTGCAAACAGACTTTATCTGGCCCTGCTGTGTGTGGTAAACAGTGATGCAATGCAGGTCAAAAACTGAGACATTGAAAATTAACAAAAATACATAAGATATGTAAAAAGACTTACCCCTACTTCAATTCTGTTCTCTAGAAACCGTTTTATTTGTCCTTCATTTGTAATTTTTGGTCTGTTTAATCATATCTAATCACTTTAATTACTTACACCAATAAGTGCACTCTTAACAAAAACATCAAAAACATGATTCTGTTTTTGCTATTGTATTCTGTTCCTAGTTCCTTGTTCATAAACCCCTTGTTTGCTTTCAAAGTTACTTACTGAATTCTTGTTAGTTTACTTAGTTTCTAATTAGTCTTACCTGTATCTTGTTTTATTCCCTAAACCCCTCACCCCTACACATTCACCCCAGTCTATTTATACCCTTGCCTTTTTTTGTTTCTTGTCAGTTCTCTTCAGAGCCTACGTTATGGCTATGGATTTTCCGAGTTCACCTGTGTTCCTTCCTCTCCTGATTTTTTATTTAAAGTTTATTTTCAGATTATCCTTCTGTTTCATTGGATTACTCTCACAGCACTGTGACAGAAGGACTAACCCAAAACAGTGATTATTATGAATCTTCCAGCTGTGTGCCTCATTTTTTGTTTATCAGGGAGACCATACTAGAGATGAAACGATTACCGGTTTAATGATAAATCACAATAAAATGTCCTGACGGTTAGTATTATTGTTTAAAATTGAATTATCATTAAAACCGTGTTTGATTATCGTGGTTTAAAAAATCCGGTAATATGATAAAGATGCACAAGATAATATGGCGGAAGGCATTGATAGCGCACGAGAGATTTTTCAGCCATCTAAGAGGACCAAATCGGAGGTCTGGTCATATTTTGGATTTTTTCTATAAGACTGTGTGAAAGAAGAAATCAGAGTCTACCTGTCTCTGCCCCAACTTTCAGCAGAAGAGGATCCACTTGTGTGGTGTAGGGGCCATGCATTAGAACTGCCTCATCTTGCCAGGGTTGCCAGGAAGCTTCTGTGCATCCCAGCAACCAGCGTGCCTTCAGAGAGTGTTCAGTGCCAGTGGGCACATTGTCTCCCCTCAAAGAGCACTAATTTTATACACTAAATGTTTATGCTTAAACAAAGTGCAATTGTTTTTGTTGTTTGCTGATTTTCAAATATAAAACTTATTGAAATGTTTTCAGCATGCATATCAGTTCTTTTTGAACATATTCATCTCATTTTATCAAAATCGTGATAATATTGGAAATTGTGATAACTTTGTTCACTATAATCATGATATGAAATTTTCATACCGTTACATCCCTAGACCATACCCATGGGTCCCCTTTCAGGAACTCGTGCTGCATCAAAACACTATGGGAACGCTACCAGCGTTTATGCACTTTGAACAGGTGTGTCGAATCACTGATTACGAGGTGTGGAATCACATATGAGGTGACACAATGACCAGGAAGCTATAATGGCGCTACAATGCGCTGCTCGGTTTAGCTTCTTTCATTCAGTGAAGTGCTCTATGTGGAATTGTGTATCGATTGTTTGTCTTTCTATGTATGTAAACCAGGGAGGGAAAGCATTTAAATTAGAATGCCACTGGCTAAGGAAAAGACAAAGAGTATTTCAAAACGTGTGTTCCTTTCTGCCTGCATTTCATTACGGGTGGGTTACACACGCTCTACGTGTTGTTTGCTTAGGAGTGGAGCATGCATTGTCTGCATTGTGAGCATCTCTCCCCTTGGTGGGACTTGATTGAGTTGGGAACTACCTACAGGCGCATCCCAGTGGGTCCTGCGTACCTTAGAATTGGTTACAGAACTCAGTTTGCTTCTCACCCCCCAGTGTTCAGAGGGGTCATCCCCAGCCTGGTGGGCCCAGCACTTGTTCTGGTTTTGGAACAAAAAGTGGTTTCTCTGTTAAAGAAGGTGGCCATCGAGGTGGTCCCACCTTAGCTGAGGCAAACAGGGCTCTACAGCCTTTATTTTATTGTTCCCAAGAAGGGTGGGGGTCTGCGTCCCATTTTAGACCTCAGGCAGACAACTGAAGTTTAAGATGCTCACCATAAAGCAGGTTATATCCCATATCAGGTCAGAGGACTGGTTTGCCACCATAGACCTAAAAGATGCCAATTTTCACATCCCCATCCTTCTTCAGCACAGGAAATTTTTGAGGTTTGCGTCCAGGGGCAAAACCTACCAATATCGAGTTCTTCAGTTCCCGTTCAAGGCTGCCGTTCACCAAATGCCGTTCACAGAAAGGTCACGAGATGGTGTATCCATGCTTTAGACATGTGAAGGAAAACCTGTTTCCTCTTTCAGGGTCCAGTGTTAGAAGATCTTGTTATTATATTAGCGATAGATACGTCCCTTACTGGTTGGGGTGTGGTTATAAATGGCTGCCCAGTCAAACGTCTTTGGGAGCTTTGCCATCTTACTTGGCCATAAATTGCCTGGAAATGCTTGCTGTGCTTTAAAACTCTTACTCCTGAACCTAAGAGAACACCACAGGTTGGTCCACACTGATTGCATACATCAACCACCACGTAGGTCTGCGGTCGCGCCCTCTTGACAAATTGGCACACCAGATCCTGGTCTGGTCACAGGGGAAGCTTCGCTCTCTGAGAGTGGCTTATATCCCTGGTTGATGCAGTGTGGGAGCAGACATTCTGTCAAGGCAGGGGCTGAGGGCCGGGGAATGGAGACTTGACCCCGAGGTGGTGGGTGGTCTTTTTGGGCAAGCCCAATAAGATTTCTTTGCCTCTTAAGAGACTGCGCAATGTTCCCTTTGGTACTCTCTAGTTCATCCAGCTCTTCTGGGACTAGATGCCATGGTTCAGGTTTGGCAGAGACAATGCCTCCTATAGCCCTGCTCCCACAAGCTCTAGAAAGAATTCACCGGGACATGGTATCTTTTCCCTCTCATTTACCCTCGCCCAGACCTTTAGAACCTATGGGTTTGGCCTCTGAGTGGGCACAACTCTTAGCTTCCGGTCTATCAACTGAGGTTGTTGAGACCATCCTTCAATCTAGAGCTCCTTCTACAAGGAAATTGTATGACCTAATGTGGAAGCTTTTCACTTCTTGGTGTAGAGGCCGCCATTTTAACCCAGTCGACTGTCCTGTTGGTACAGTCCTGGATTTTTTGCAGCCATGATTTAAAGCGGGATTGACCCATTCCACCCTGAAAGTTTATGTGGCAGAGACAACGCCTCCTATTGCCCTGCTCCCACAAGCTCTAGAAAGAATTTACTGGGATGTGGTATTTGTCCCCTATCGTCCATCCTCGCCCAGACCTTTAGAACCTATGGGTATGGCCTCTGAGGGGGCACAACTTTTAGACTCTGGTCTGTCAGCTGAGGTTGTTGAGACCATCCTTCAATCTAGAGCTCCTTCTACAAGGAAATTGTATGTCCTAAAGTGGAAGCTTTTCACTTCTTGGTGTAGAGACCACTGACTGGGTGGCAGTCCCAATACTTTCCCCAAAAGTATTGGCAGTCCCTGTTGGTACAGTCCTCGATTTTTTGCAGTCATGATTTAAAGTGGGATTGAACCATTCCACCCTGAAAGTTTATGCTTACCAAAGGGGGACTTTCTGCTTACCAAATTTCTATGATCCCTAACCTGAGGGGTTTTGTCACATGTTTCTTCCACAGCGCACTGAGGCTGAGGCCTTGAGTACGATCCCCTTGGGTCCCTCCTTGGGATGGCCCATGAAGCTTAGGCTGCATCTTTACAGATTTCCTCTGATTGATCTGCTACATGTCTAGCCCCTGAGTGACAGGCTGAACCAGCTGACATAGTAGAGACTATTCTAATGCTAGGGCTCCCTCTGGTAAGAGAAGGAATGCCTTAGAAGGTTTTTGAAAGTTGGTGTTTGACACATTATACAGACCCAGTTCACTGCCAGGTTGTTTCAGTGGCACTTGTCCTAGTACTCTCTCTGGCACACGTCCTAGTACTCTCTCTAAGCACAAGACATGTTCATGCCCGTTTGGAGAATTCCACTTCATATTGTCATCAAACTTATGTACGTGGTAAGGAGGAGGAAGTGGGGCCTTGCATCAATTGCGGGGCCCTACACACCTTGTGTAGTGAGCGTATTGGGCAGATCGGCACTGACTGGCACTGAGCAGGATAGACTTTATTTACTGTGTCCAGTATGTGCTGTACAGATTTGTGTCTACCACAAGCCCGAGTCCTTAACCTTAACAACTGCCCCCAATAGACCACAATTGCCCCATCGTCCTGAGCTGCCTGCAGACTGAGGACACAGGTAGGCTTATTAATTATTTATTTTTTGGCATTCCAATTTATATTAAGGAATAAAATATTTGTTTGCACTTTATGAAAAATTGATAAACAATTTATTAACATTTATAAGGACAAAAAAAGAATAATGTATGAAAAGAATATGTATGTATTTACATATTTTCTTTTTTGTTTATATTGTTGCTCAGTTATCTTGGAGTTCAAGGTGATACTTTAACATAGAAATAAAAAAAAGGTTTTTATAAAAAAATCAATTAAATTAAGTCAATTAAAATGTGTCACATCCACATCACCTTTACCTGCAGATGGCAGCTTCTTAAGTGTGTGACCCCTATGGTAAGTTAGCAATAAATATATTGCAAATCTCATAAGAGAGTTAAATTCTTAACAAACAGATTGCTTTGCTGCCAATGACACTGGCTTACTTGTATGCTTGATATTTAGCATATGATATAGCAAACAAATGTAATGTTGAAAGACATTTTAAAAATAAAAGTACCCAACTAAAGATGAAACTACTATGTGAAGTAGAGCAGAGCAAACATACTTTCAAGAAGTGAATTTTCCAAACTCAATAGCTGCTAGTTTTATGGCTGCTTACAAGATCATAAGGAAGGGAAAGCTATTCACAGATGGAGAATACATGAAAGATTCGTGCAAGATTCTTGATGTTCAAGCGTCTACTAGTACCTCTGTCCTGACTCCCTCAGTTGGACTCGACATAGGGCAGGGGTCCCTTCGCTATGGTGGAGTTGGCATCTCATTCCCATAGTGTGTCAATGCAGCTCAAGTTCCTGAAAGAGAACATCTCAGGTTACACATGTAACCCTTGTTCCCTGAAGGTAACGAGACGCTGCGTCTCGAGCCATACCTCAGACACCAACTGCCTGCACTTCTTCATTTCAAAGCTAACCCAAGTAGCACATCTCACATGTCATCCCATCTGTTACGTCACACTCATAATCAATGATTCGACACACCTGTTCAGAGTGCATAAATGCTGGTAGCGTTCCCATAGCATTTTGACACAGCATCTCACCTGCATACAGCATAGCATAGCACCTAACCTGAGACATTTTGTGTTGGTCTGTGTTACTGTCTAGTGCTGTCTGTTTGCACTTTGTGCACTTTAAGTATATAGAGTTTTGTACATATACCATACATTCTCGCCATGCCCACATTTCCAGTTTGTTGACTATTTAAATGATGAGCTCACTGCAAAGTAGCATTTATACCCTTTGATTTTCTGCCTAATTATTAATCTTGCCTGCTTTTCTTGTTGACTGCTTTTTGGATTAGTCCTTCATTTAGGTTGCCTGGTTGGACTGATTTACCTGTGTTTTTGAACCCTTGCCTGTGACCACGTTTTTGCCTATGCCAGCTGTTTTGGTTTGTTTCTTTTGTTAAATAAACATCTGCACATTAAATTACACACTGCTCAATGGTCTGTGTTGAGTTGGCAGGCATGCTCTATTTTTTGTGCACTTTATAAATAAATTACATTGTGAAGTGACGATGTATTTATGTTTTTTTTATTATATTGTAAAGTCACATGTTTTGTTTGTTTTTGTCAGTTATGGTTACCCATAAACAAAATGTGGCCTCTGCATTAAAACCATCTTTCATGAGGACAGACCACACACTGCAAGTCATGAGCACACACACACAACTAAAATGTAATTTCTGCATAAACGGTATCAATAAACAAAAATGTAATATCACAAGCACATGAGCCAAAACACATTTTATTGCACCAAGCGTATAATTATCACACTGTACAAACTCCAAATATCCTAATCAGGATATTTTTTTACTCAGTAAGTTTGAAGAGTGGATCCTCACTGAAGACTTCCTTGAGGATGGTGTTTTGAATGTTGGACTGTGCAGGGCACTCACTGGAGATAGTGCTTGGGTAGGGGTGGATGGTTGGTTCCATTTGTCCTGGGATCTGAGGGTCAGGATGGAAAGGGAGGGTGGAGGCTTGCTCAGGTCCGGCAGCAGGCTTCTCAGGGAAAGATGGGAGGATCATGGGCTTATCCATGGGAGGTAAAACATGGACCATCCCCTCAGGTCTTCTTGCTGTGGTTTTGTTCTCATGATCATGGTGGTGATGGTGGTGTTCATGCTCATGGAGGTGTCTGTGCTTGTGCTCATGATCCAAGGTCAGCTCATGGTCATGCTCATGGGTTTCCTCTTTCTTGTGACCATACTGGTGGTGTTGATGCTCCCACTCATCCTGGCTGTGCTCATGAGCCTTGACATGGTGGGTGTGAGCATGGTCATGATCATGGTCGTGATCATGGGAGTGGGCGTGTCCATGGCCCTTGCCATGCGCATGCACATGCACATGGCCTGATCCATGACTGTGATCATGACTGTGGTCATGGCCTGATCCATGCCTGTGATCATGGCTGTGTTTGTGGGGTTTAGAATGAACTTGGACCTTGTCGTTTCCAGGAGATGCACCAGTGCTGCTGTGGCTGTGATCCAGTTCTCCACCGATCAAGTGTTTCTTCTTCTCCTCCTCAGATGCCTAAAACCATCAAATGTTTAATAAATAACAATGTGAATACAATCAAAATATACCTTTTTTGTTAAAGGAAATAGTTTGTTTTGATGATGAGCACATTATATGATCACATGTGTTTGTGACTACTGTTTGAAATTTACCTCAGGCTCAAAGATTTCACATTGAATGCTGAGATGTTCCTCTTTGGTGACAGTCACAGAGTGGGAAGCTTTGCAAAAACCTTTGTGCTAAACATGTGAAAGATTGGGTTGCAAATATTAAAATTGATAAGAGTACTTGTGTGCAAATATGCAATGGCTTTCTAAATGGCAATGACAAATGCAACATAAGATTGCTGTAATTGCTCTTTTTTACTTACCGCAAACTCACATGCCATGACTTCACATTTAGAGATATCAGCAATATTGGTTTTAGAAGGGCAGACTGTCTCCTGAATGGTGAACTCTGCATTATGGAATCTTCCAAAGTCATACTACAAAGAAAATCAGATCCATATGATAAAGCTTTCTGTGCACAAACAGCTTTCTTCTTAACTCTTTCTCACATTTAAACTTTCTTTCCTTTTTTTTGCTTGCTTACCTGAGCGGAGCTTTGTGTAATGTTCAGAGGAACAAAGTAGTTAGCCAGTCCACTCTCTTTGTTATATTTCTCCATGGCCATCTTTACTGTTTTCAAGATCTCTTCATGATCCTTAGAGAACTGTACAGGGCAATCTGGACAACGTTCTCTGACTTTGGAGGCGGGTACTGCCAAAGAGATGAAACTGTAATACATTTGTTTTTCTTAGTAGTAGAGCTCAGCTGTGCTTTGTGCTTGGTTGTTACCTGGCCTCACGATGCAGTTGTATTTATACAGACGGTTCACCCTGTGAACTCTGTTCATGTATATTACTGCCTTACACTGTCCATACAGCTGTGGGTTGATAAGGTTATGACACTTCTGATAATACAACATGAAAAGTTATGTTATAAATTAAAAAGACATACTGGATATTCTTCAGGGTTTCGAGTTTCACAGTCTTTCCAGTTCTTCTTACTGAGAACATGACAGTTGGTCTCCAAAACATTAAAGGTAAGATAAAAGACAACTCCTGTGTCACCCTATAAGTGAGAAAGAGAAAAAGAGAGAGATTTAAATTTAAAACAAGCATTTTATTTTACAATTTACAGGTTAATGATATTTATTAAATCACATGAGAAAAGTAAAAGCACCATAAAATTAAGATTTTTAACATATTTTTATTATAAAATATATATATATATATATATATATATATTTTAGCATATATTATAAAAAGTGTTTTGTTCTGTGCATTAGTTTATAGTAAAAAGAAACTGTATTGTTTTTTTTAAATTGATTTTTGTCACTGATTTTCTGGTGACAAAATAAATCCCCTACAATTCTATGGCATTTTATTTATTAACAAGAGGTTTTTAACTATAAATCTTCATGACTAACCTGAGATTAAAGGATCATTAAACACAAGTCACATATGTATAGTGCTTCCTTCTTCTAAAAGTATCCAAATAAACAAACAGACAACGGTAAGAAAATAGAAGTCTCACATGCTTCATCTGGTGGACATTGCTAAGTCGATCAAGGCTGAATACGTAGCCTTCTGTGCGATCCAGGTTGATTTTATTCAAGGCTTCTGCAGCAGCACCGTTTACTACAGCCTCTTGACAGGATCCAGGGGTCAAAGGGTCCACAGGGGCTCCACAGACACACAGGAAGGCCATCATCAAAACCACATACTGTTTCATGGTGAAGCTGTGGGTCTGCCTTTCTTTCAAACACTGCAACTAGTCTAGATGTGCAAGTGAGCTTATATACCTGTTCTACAGAGAGCATGACCCTTGAACAGGTCAGTACACAAAATCTGTCCCAAATCTTCTGATAATCCTATTCACAGGTCCAGTCAACCCACTCTTATCAATGGCCTCCAAAACAACCAGTGATCAAATCATCGATTGAAAGGAAACATGTTGCAACATGCTGTAAAATGAGAGATTTTCTGAGAAAATACAGAATGTCATTGGCACTCATTATTCATTCATGCTAAAACAAAAACTGCTTTAATATTCCCTTTATTAATGGTTTAATTTTTACCACCTTTAAAAAACATTTTCACAGTTTTTACACTAATGCTTGTCTCATCAATACACACACACACACACACACACACACACACTGTTAGATTACATTAAAATTAATTTATATAACACTTTATATAATGCTGCATTTTTTCAAAGTTGCTTTACATATAATGGAAATAAAGATACAGAAAACAGGAGAATTGTTGTTTGTTGTTTCAAATTTTAATAATATATTGTTGTAAGGTATGTATTAGTAGAACTAATTATTCTTAATAAGATTGAACCCATTGTATGAAGATAAAGTTGACAAAACGGATAATAACTACAACATATTTGAGTTATTTCAATAAATAGACATGCATCGGAGGCTGGTCTATGACTGGGTAATGTAGACTGTCTACTAAAACACTATGTGTTAAATCAGTTAACATGATAAATGACAGTTATCATATTAAGCAAGATTTACTTAAACTATGCAAAGCTGCATGACATTTTGACGCTTATGATAAAAATATCAGCTGAAATGTACATTGTGTTAATATCAACTTAAATAATCAAGGAATCTGTTAAAAATAAACAGAAGCTCTTTGTTTAAATGATTGGATCTTTCTTTACAAGTGTATTCAAAGAGAAAAAGCACAAGGTTTAATGATCTTTACCACAACGTTTTGTTTAGATACATTATCAACTGTTCTGCTTTCTTATCACCTTACTTTTTAATTAGTAACTTACTTTTAATAGTAGATTTCATGTGTAATTGGGTGCTTGTGTGTTGATGTATTTATCTCTGTAAATTTAAAAGTGTGCAGCTTTTTAAGCTCTAAAGATCAAACATTTCCATGAATTATGACCCTTTAATGTGCTGTACAGAGGTGTTGGTTAGTTAGTTTTTAGATTGTTTGTGCTACTCTTTCAATGTCATAGCTGGTAATAAGAATATTTCACCCAAATATGTATACCATTATTTACTCACCCTCTCCCTAGAACACAATCGGATAATGAGCTCAGAATAGTAACAGTTTTCTTCCACAAATTCTTCCACAACAACTTCTATTTAGAAAATATGTATTAATCCATTCTTATGGAGTCTAATGGATTAGTTTTATGATGAATGGATGCACTTTTTTTTATTTCTAGCACTGTAATAAGCCAGGATATTATTTATCTGTTTTTTACTAAAGAAAGAAGATCATATACACCCAGGGTGGCATGAGGGTAAATTATGAGAGAGTTATCATTTTTAGGTATTAAAGTTGACATTGTGTTGGCAATGATTTATGGTTTTATTTCTTTGAAAGAAAAAAGTGAATTTATCCCATCCTGGTAAGGAGTGAAGATACACTGCAAGTCATGAATACACACACACACCTGGAGCACTCGGCAGCTATCACTGCAGCACCCGGGGAGTAATCATGGGTTAGGTGACTTGCTCAAAGCCACTTCAGGTGTAACCTGCCGGTGCTGGAATCGATTAGTACTGATTACAAGATAGGCTTACTAACCAGTAACTGCCCCACGCTGCCTAACATATGTTTTGTAGTAATGTGATGCCTATGTACAAGTTGACCGAAAAAAATAGCTGTGTTTTGCGACAACTGTTACTCAACCACATCATTCAATAAAGGTTTTAATGTTTGCCTTTTTAAACCTGAAATAAAATGGTTATTTTATTGAAATGAGACCAGAATTTTCCTCCATTGGGTTAGTTACTGAGTAGGTGGAGGTACAAAGTTAGGAGGTCCCCTGCAGATACGTGGTGGAGGAAAAGGGCAGATAGGATAAATAGAGGGGGGTATTTTTACAAAGCCATGACATGGAAATTCATGGTGTTCCTCAGAAATAGGCTGTGGAACCCCTGAAGGGCCTATTGGACAAGGAGGTAAGTTGTGTGTATGCTCTGGCCGGCCCCTGTGATCTGGAGATTTATCTTTATGGCCATGGCCTGCGTGATCTGGGGGGCCCTTTTTCTCTACGGTTTTCTCCTTATGGCCATGACCTGCATGTTCTGGGTGCCCTCTTTGATCTGGGGTTTTGTTCTTATGACCTTGGCCTGCATGTTCTGGGCGCCCCCTTTGATCTGGGGTTTTGTCCTTATGGCCATGACCTGGGTGTTCTGGGAGATGTGAGTGAGGGTGCTCTGGGTGATGATGATGATGATGATGTGGTGGGTGACCATGGGACTTGCAGTCTCGTCTTGAATGAGCGGGATGGTGCATGTGATGCGTTAAGTTCTGGAAAGGTTGGAGAAAAAGCACAACATAGTAAAACAGGGGAACATAACTCAGTCAGGTCTAGTAACTGTGTGAGAGAGAGATACCTGAGCTTTGAAAATTTCACATTCCACTGTTGGTTCCAAATTTCCAACTTTAGAGGATTTACAGAAGCCATACTGCTGGAGTAAGAATTAGAAAATTAAAGGAGGTGAATATTATAAATGAATAGTTAGTGGTGGATGAAGCACAATCAGGCAGTAAATGTTACTTACAGCCTGATCACATAATGCCTTGCATGCTTCTGGGTTTTTTGATGACTCTTTGTTTGGACAGTCTGTCTCCACGATGACAAACTCAGCAAAGTAAGTTTGACCTGAAAACATCCTCTAAAAAAACAGATTAATTTTCAGAAAACAATTCTGCAAATATTTGGCCAACAAATGGCATTTTTAAGACTTGGGAGGCATCACCTGTGTGCTGATCCTTCCCACTTCCATCAGTTTAAAATAAGATGCGTGGTTGGATTCCTTGTTGAATTTCTGCAGGGCAGTTTTCACAGTTTCTAGGCCCTGAGGATCATGCAGGGGCAGAAGAGCACGGCAGTCGGGACATTTTGCTACCAGCAATTCGCGAGAAGCTAAGCAAAAACAGAATTATAAGCATAAATGTGATATGAAAATATATATTGAAAAATAAATTGTTTAACTTGATTTTGTAAAGCTTTAGATTATTATAGTATAAAGTGTGTGATAGAAGGTCATCAGTTAAATTTTCTGTAAATGTGTTTTGACAAATTGATTTAGATTTAAACAAGGCTTATATAGATAAGTGAAGAAAATATTAGTGAAAACAATCATTAAATTGATTTGTTTTTGTTTTAGCACCTGGTTCAGTGTCACAGATGTAGTTTTTCACATCTGCTTTTCCCTCCATGCTGAAGATGGTCACATTACATTTTGCTGTCACTTTCTTTAAGGAGAACATAAGGGTGTCAAATGTTCACTCATAGACTTTTTTATATATTTCAGATTTTTGGTTTATTAAATCTGATCTCAGCTCACCGTTTCTGTCTCTGCTCTGATGTCACACTGATCTACAGGTTTAGGGTTTACAATATGACATACAGTTTCCTCTAAGGTCATTCTGAAGACCACCTCACAAGGATCAGCCTGTACACAAACAAGGTGGTCTGCATTATTATGCAGTTCATTATTATAAGTTGTTAACCTTGTTAACAACTTATAATAAAAGCACACTTGTAAGTGCTTACACTATAATTATTCACGTTACCGTTTACATTGACAACAAACAAATCAAGCTTACCTTCTCGTCTGCTTCACGACTGTCCAGGGAGACAAACTTGAACTTGTATCCATGGCGATGATGGAGGTTAATGAACTCCTCGGCTACACGTGTAGTTGTGTTGTCTTGATCTTTCTGGCACTTATATTCCACTTCACTGGCTGACGGGAGACTGGCTGCATACAGGGCCGAAACCAGGGCCACTATTATCGCCAGCTCTCTCATACTGAACACAGACACAACCGGTAAATCTTCAACCAAAAACAGACCTCCTCTTCTGTCTGGACCTTTATAATAGACACGTAAAGGGATTAAGCAAACAGTTTGTGCCAATAAGACCTGCCAATGTAAATGAAACATTTCATTTGAGCGTGTGGGGGGTTACAAAATTTAGTACAGCTTTTCAATTAGTACCGCTTTACATCAAATGATAATTAATATGACTTGTAGGACATTTACAATTATAATTTATAAAAATACATGTAAAATATTTAAAAAATGAAATTGTATTTATATAAAATAATATAATAATAAAAAATCATACAGGTTGATAAAAAGGCTAATAAAAGGTTGATCGGGTTCACTGAAAATCAATGATGCGCGTGTTTAAACTGCAAGGTCAGCACTGACAGATCAATATGTTGTCCTCACTGAACAGAGTGAAGGTAACTGTCCCTACAAACACAACTTGCATAATTTAGAAGGCAAATTTACTAAACTTTGGTAAACAGAATTTTTAAAGGAACATTTTTTCTTTATAATGTATAATTTCAATTCTACTACTATTGCTATTACTGGTATTGTAATAGATAAAATGTTATTTTTCAGTTGTTCATGTGAGAATTTTGATTTCCACTGACAGGATTTCTGATAAGACGGACCCTCTTCTGATAAAACTTCAGATAATCACATCTATAATAGATCTATAATAATGTTTCTATTGTAAACAGGATTTGTTTCTTTGTTGCTGTGATCTTGTCTAAAACATTTCAGCCCTAAAACCATTTTTGTCTTCAGGCTATTTTTATGTTTGTATTGTGGCATGCTTTCCATTTTTTTCCATTTCCATGAAATTTGAAAAAGAAAGAAAAAATTATTAAATAGTTTTATAAATAGTTAATATAAACTGAATCCATCAGATCCAAGGTTAATCTCAAACTTTGATTAAAAGCAAAAATCAATTTCACCAAAAGATAAAATGCAAAGGTGCAGATACAGATTTGCAATGCAAATAAAAAACTTTAAAACTGCATTTATACTACACATCAAATCTCTTTTAAATTGCACTTTAAACTACTTGTTTTAACTACTTGTTTTGCTTGTTTGCAACATCAAGCAATAATAATAAAAAAGAAGATGGCCGTGAGTACCAAGAGAAGCCTGAGGGACACATAAGGAATGCATATTAGCATGGTCATGATTGCATGATCTTTAATTACATTTATAATATTAATTTGTGAAAACAATCAGTGTTACAGGTTCACTCTCAAAGCACAAATACCACAAGAACCTATGAAGTGCTTCAGTGCCAAATATACTTTGTAAACAACATTCTATATCCAATAGTGTAGAAATACACAGTATCTGTGTACAAGTCAACTGCAACAAGTCAAACTTTAAGTCAAAAGGTCCAACAAATGAATAAGGTAAATATTTAGGGTATAAAAGTTATGGACAGTTGCTATGACAGTAAGGATAAGCTTTAAAAAACAAATAATTCCTGATCATATTAATAAAAGACAGCAAATATTGGGTTTCAAGCACCATATAACCTTTGTGTTGGTCTATATATATTAGGAATTAATTAGTAGGTGTTTAAAAATGTTCTTACATTTTTAACATGTTACTAATATTTTGTCTGTTTGTGAACCATCACATGATACTAGTGGTAAATGCCTGATATTTTTTTCAGTGAGTAAAAATCTTGCTTTCTGTTCATTGCAAATGATGAAAAATAAATCCCTGTAGGACAATTGAAAATATGTAAAATGTGTTTCTAACTGGTGTTTAATACAGAAATAATACCAAAATAAATTACCAAAACTAAAACATTCATTAATTTGTCTTTGCAGGAATAAAAAAATCTAATCTAAGGTGATAGATGAAAAGATTGGTATGTGATTCTAAGTAAATACATAAGGTAACCTTGCTCTCAAATCATTTTCAATGGACTTGCTTTATTCAGCAGGTAACTGTTTGCTAAGCCTAGATAAACAGAGCCTGGTTGGTGTCCGAGGGGTTATTAACTTTGGCTAATTTTTGATACAAGTTGAAAAGGTACCATGCAACTACATGCAGTATACAGTACAGAACAATAGCCCATCTCAATATTTTAATGAGACTAGTAGGAATGTAAAATGTCTGTGAACTAGAAACTTGTATGTAAAACTTGTACACAGATCAGGGTCATATGTATTAAGACAGAGTAATTTATTTACCCCTCATAGTAATTATTTTTTAATTTAAGTTTGTGCTTGTAACTTGACAAAATGTGGAAAAGTTTAGTGGGTATGAATATTTTTGCAAGGCACTGTGTCACCTCAGTCAACAAGAATCAGCCTTAGACTTTGCTGAAAGGTGCTTTTAGCTATTTTATAAAAGTTTCCTAATCTTAGAAAAGTCTTACTTTTTTTGTGGTTTCACACTTAAGTAAAAGCTTATAGTATAGAAGCTTAAAAAAGAATATTCTTAAATATTCTTAAGTATTTCTGAGAAGTTTTACACATATTTATACATTCCTTTATACCCTGGAAATTCAGAAAGATACCAGTTTGGGGGGACACAAAATTCATACTGATGCTTGGGCAACTGTTTTAAACTATTACAAGTTGTAACAAAGGGGAAACACAAAGATGCAGGATGCATGTTCAAATCCAAAATTTATTAGATTCAAATCCAGAACAACACAATAATCCAGATAACTACAGAGACCAGGGGCTGTAGTCATAAAACATTTTATAACACTGTTCTCTCAAATAGCAGCAGAAGTTCCTAGGAAAGAGTTTTCTCTTAATATAAATTCACAAAGCAGGTGAGACCAACTTTTACTTTGGTGCTATGGATGATTTTAACAAGCTTATCAACTATGACAGTTATGGCTGATGTCATCAAGTCTTATAAGGTATCATCAAGGACTTTACAATAAAGATTTTGCTATATTTAAATAAATGCTTTCTTAACCACAGATTAAAATGTATAATTTAATTTATTGCATTTGTGAGAAGGTATAGTCCTTGGGTACTCAGAAAGGGACAGGAGGTGTTCACTGTTTCATGCAATATTCCACTGACAGACGACTGATAACTGTGGCCAGTCTTCTAGCATGAACATTCAAACCACTACAATTGATTCGGAATGACCGATTTTGTCCTTGCATACAAAACTACTACTGATTCAGCCCCAACTTACCATCACAAACACATACTTATCTAAAAATGTAATTAAATAAAGTATTGGTGTTTGGTTTGGTCAGGCAAGCACATAAATAGCGGAACATGAGACTGTATATTCAAATTCAAATTTTATTTGTCACATACATAATCGTACACAGTATGACATGCAGTGAAATGCTTTAACGTCTGCTGACCCTGAGAAAAAATAATGTTATTTTAACATAACAGTAATAACAGTAAATAAGAATCTAAGATTAAAAAGAAAATATTTATATATAGTACGCTAATAAATACTAAAGAGTGATGGTGTTGTGTGGAAAAATATACAACCGGTTGTGTTTGGAAAACACACTAATAATACAAGCATTACCATGGTAATGATAATAATAATGATAATAACAGCAACTAGTAATAGTAACAGTGACAGTAACAGTAGTACAGCAGTGAACAGTAGTGGCAGCAAA
>JBAJNP010003229.1:0-14653 GCA_036877545.1 Yasuhikotakia modesta | reverse complement strand
CCACTGAGGCATTCTACATCACCAGCCTAAGCAAAATGTCTAAAGCACTCCTTCCAGCAAACAGTCCAAAGTAGAACAGCACTGCTTTTGTGGAGTGGGTGCTAGTGAACAACAACTCATTTGTGTGTGTGTGTGTGTGTGTCTATAACCAAACTTACAAATACTACTAAACACTTACTGATATTTTCAATGATGTTGCATTACTTTTTTATGAACTCTTTGTATACTATAAAAAATCATTACCTGAATACATCCTCTTTGCACAGAACTGGACCTTGGTTCCATCCCTGTTTAGTGGGGCAACAACCACTGAGTAGACTTGACCACACACTATCCCTGACACATCACATGTGTTGATGCCAAGTGGTGGGCTGCACACTTGAGTGATTTGGTTCCCAGAAACCTCTGCCGTGTAGTTGGTAAGGGCACTGCTCAACCTCCAGCGCACACGCAGTGTGTTATTGGATCCTCTAAAGAGGCGAACGCCCGAGGGACAACAATCACCTCCAGAGACAAGAGACAGTTTAATGAAACTCCACAATACTTCATCATATTTTGTAATTTATCAAGTGACATATGTGTATGTCAAATTACTGCTATGCAGTTGCAACAGATATTCTGAGTGGTTTGTAGTTAAATTTCTGAGTGGTTTCTAATGGGTTACTAGGTGATTTTTAGGGTGTTCCATGTGGTTGCCAGGTGGTTATTTACTGGCAACAGTTGCATAGTCAAAAAGTATATTGTGGTTATAGCTCAGGGGCTGAATTTACACAACATCTTAGGGCTAAAATTAGCTACTAAATTGAAATTTTAGGAGAGACTTCTAAACAATAATGTCTGTGTTGTTCCTAATTTTAAGGTATTTAGAACTTCTTTAGTGCTAAGACATATGTCAATGTTTTGTGAATACGACCCATGTCTCTTTTTGTTGGTATGTTTTACTAGTTTTATTATCTCCCAGGTGGAAATTGTTTGTTTATTTAAAGCAGTGGTGTCCAATGCTTTTTAGCTGCATTCCTGAATACCTTGATTAGCTGGATCAGGTGTGTTGTATTACGGTTGGGGCTAATCTTTGCCTAGAAGCAGGTTAAGACATGCCTAGCTAAGATTAAAAACAAGCCATATCTCGCCAAACTACCTGCATTATTTAATGCATGCATATGCATTAAATAATTAAATTAAATTATATACTATTTTGTTAAAACCCCTATTTTGAGATGTAATAAATAAAAATAGCATAAACTTAATAATAATCACTCCAGTTGCTGAATGCAAAAACTAGTTTCCTCATTTTTGCCTTCAAACCTGGTAATAAGCCTGGTAATATTATTTTTTATATTAAAGTTATATTAAGTTAGTTACATAAGAAGGTAAACTGGTCAAAACTAATTTCTAGCTGGTCAGACTAGTTCTTAAAGCATTCTTGCTTTAAGTCTTAATGTAGTGGCTAAGTTTATGCAACTGGCCCCTTGTTAATAGTTGCAATGTCATTTGTTAAAGGGATCACAGTCAGCCAAGGTAACGCACTGGTGGAGAAGCCATGAAAGGTGCACTCAGCCCTCTGCCCCGTACGACTGATAGCTTCCAGAGAGACGGTGTAGTTAGTGCCACAGGTGATACATCCCATTAGGCATTCTGTTTCCATGGTGTGACACTGTGCATTGCCCCGTGGTGAAGACAGGGAGACAATGTAGGTCTGGGCGCCAGTGGCAGGCAACCAGGTGACGTTGCTAACAGCCTGGGTCACCTGACTCACAGTAAGGTTTTCAGGGCAACAGGGGGCTGAGAAAACAAAAAGAGCATATTTACTACAATACACCTTACAATAAGGCTCAATAAGTCCTTTATACCTTTTAAGATTGACCGTTGTCAAAAACACAGTAAATTGAATACTAAACAACACATTTAAATAACACATTTGAATGAAATAAAATTAAAGAATGGGTAGCATGGGTAACAGGGTTTTAAAAAACAGTGCGGCTGTTACTTTAGAATAAAGTAACAAATGTAGCCTAAATTACCCCAAGCTGTCACTTAAGAAGATTATTTGATTAAAAACATTGTTTGTAGGTGTCAATTTGTTACTTTTGCCTCTCTACCACCTCTCACCATCTCAATTTAAAATATAAAACTGCAGTATACTTGTGGAGTAGCTTTGCATGGAGCATGTGATGTCTTCAACCTAATATGGTTTTGAAACACCCTCCTATCTGTTATCTGTACATACAGATACATGCCCATATCTGTTTGACCCCTTGATTTTGTTTAGCCTCTGGACTGCCCACATGGCTATGGAAACCTAACCTGTTTCCAGTGGAATGGTGTAGCTAGGCATGCTCCTCCCAGCTGTGGAGTAGGCTGTGACACTGACATCATAGATAGAGCCACAGGGCAGATTGGCCACCTGACAAGAAGTGCTGTTTGATTGACAGCTGTGCATGTCGCCCACGAAGCCAATCATGCTGACGCTGTAATTGGCATCTGTGTTAGATGAAGTCCAGGAAACCAGCACACTGGAGCTGTTACTCTGACTCACACTGACATGCTCAGGCATGCATGGAGCTTTAAGGACAGAAAGAGAGTGTAAAAAAGAGAGAAAGCAATTCTAAACATTACACAACTGTGCCACATATCCACATGGACCTTAGTGAATGTGTGTGTAGTTTTACCTGTTTCATGTGTTTGTGGTCTGCAGGTGAGGTTGCAGCCGCGCAAGTCGTTGCACGGTATGACGACTATGCTGTACCTGGTATCGCATGTAAGGTCAGAAAGGGCACATACAGGAGCTGTGTCATTACACAGAATCACTTCGGACCCATCCACAGCACGGGTTTCATACATATCTGCCCCACGCACAGGAGACCACTCTATTTTCAGAGTCTCCCATGAGTCCAGAGAAACTGTTGTGTTCTCTGGACAGCAGGGAACTGTGGGAAATAAGGGAACAGAACAGAGATTGAAACTCTTTTAATTTCTTTAAGGTATCAGTTACAGAACTTAACTTTGAGAAATGATTATTGTCCAGCACAACACATTATTATATAAGCTGTTTTTTTTCTCTTAAAATATTCTAGTAAGTAGAAAAGAATTATAAAACACCATTTGGACGTCACGTCAACGTCAACACATCAACACGTCAACACCATTTGGTAAAATGTATTACCACAAATATGAACTAAATACAAAATTTAGCCTTTTTTAAAACTATCTACTACTCTTGCTGAACATTTTGTTATATATAAAATTCTCTACCATAAACATTTTTCTCTAACGTAAGAACATGGGATTTGTGCCTGATGTGCATTATAAAGATATAAAGATATGCCAAGTGTAGTTAAGGTTCTCACAGGTGGTGTAGTTGAGAACAGGGCCTGGTTGACTCGATCCGGCCTGGTTGTGTGCAAACACGGTCATAACGTAGGAGTAGCCACAGTGACAGGAAAACTGACAGAAGGTCTGGCTGGAGTTACACGCCGTCACCTCTGTACCATCATCTCTCGTTATAGAGCTGGTGTAGACCTCTGTGTGAAGGACGGAGTTCCACTTGACTGAGCAGTTACCAGCTACCTCCTCCACCCAAATGGGCTGTGGGGGACAGGGGACTGACAAACAACAGTGAGCGTGCAGTATGATACAAACACGGTTTGAGATAAGGTGACTGTTATTATTGACTAACCCTGTTTGTTCGAGGAATGAGTAAAAACTCCTATGACATTAAAGGTGTCCTTCTTAATATTCAATTGGTTGTGAAGCTTAGTTATAATACATGGTCTAGATCAATGTTTGTGAGCAGGGGGCCGGGTCCTTGTGGGGGGCCACAACATCTTCCAAGGTGATTTAAAGTTGTTTTGAAAAAGATAAAACAAGCATTAAAATAAAATAAAACAAACAAAAAATTAAGATGTTTCTTAAGTGCTCTTTGAAGTCAAAAGAGATCCACAGCTCAAAGATTTTTTGAAATGTTAGAGTGTGTATGTAGGACCTAAATATTTGACCTGTTAAGGTAGATCTGTCATAATGTGTGAATATAATGCTGCATAATATGTGAATATGTTTACTCACATGAAATAAGCTGCACTGGCGGTGAGGGATCACTGGGTCCAGCCTGGTTGATTGTGACAACTGTGATCAGATGTGTTTCTCCACAACCCAGAGGGCTCAGAGTGCAGGAGTTACCGGATGATGAGCAGTTCTGGTTGCTGGAACTCAAGCCCAAATACTGCTCTGTTCCCTGAGCCAGAGCCCATGATACCACAATACCAGGCACAGGGGCGTTGGACACCAACAGCTTCATGATCTGAGTGGAGGGAGGACCTGTGGAGGCACACATATTTTGTCACAACTATTCACAGCTCTTAGAATGTGTCTTATGTGTATGCATTTGGATGCTTTTATCCAAAGTGACTTGGATAAAAAAAAATCCTCCCCCCCATTGTTCACAACATCTGAAGGCCCACCCACCGACAATAAAATATTCTAGATTTTGGCATTACCAGCAAAATATGTTAAAATAGCCAAATATTTAATTATTTTTATAATTATAATTTATTATAATTTTTAATAATTTTATATTACATTTTGATCCTGGGGACTGTTTGTCCCTGGTTAAAAACATTGATTTAAAACACATCCACACTATATATTTTATTGTAATGTGTGTTCCCTGGGAACAACAAACATAATTCTCCTCATTTAATTTGTCTCTTATTCACCCCCCTCTCCTGCCTTTTTCTGTCACTTACGTGTGACTTGGCAGATTTTAAATTCATCTCCAGGAATGTTCTCAGGACTCCAGGCATTGCCCCTTATACAGTACAAAGTTCCAGGCTCCAGGTTCTCAAAGAGCACCAGAGGGTTTGTGGTGTTGAGGGGGTTCTGACTGTAAGAGCCATTCCTGCTGATGCTGTAGAGGACGGCATGATTCACTGGATCCCACTTCACCAGGATGCTGCTGTTACTGGATGAACTGGTGTTGAGCTGAGGAGCAGAGAGGACTGGGGCCAGCAGAAGAAGAAACAAGGTGGAGAGAAAGCTGGTGAGAGATCTGAAACTGTGTGAAAACAGATACATTGACAAGCATCTTTGTTGAAGGAGGAGAAATTGATCTATCTCACATCTATATATACATTTCATATATATTTAAGAGTTTATCTCTCCTTATTGGACATCACATTTGTTTGTTTTTTGTTTTAGCTGTTGTTTCGCGTTCAGGCATGTTTAAACTGTAGAAGAGTTCCATCTTGGGGTCCACATAATGGGCTCCAAACTCTATTTAAATTTCATACATTAATATGATGGGATTGTCTGCATCTATCATTGCATCTAAAAAAATATACAAATGTCCATCACTAGAATCTCCCCAGTGAATCTTAACAATTTTCACCACTTGCATTAGTAAATATCTTTGGATTGCATTGTTTTATTAAAATAAGAACTGGGTTTGGCTTGTGCTTACATGGGTGTGAGTTTTCCTTACAACTTCCTAATTTGTCATAATAGTGTTCGTCTCAAATTGCTTAAGTGCTTTAAAGAAAACCATCCCATCCCATCACACTATTGTGAACTAAATTATGACATAATTCTGAGAATATGAGGCTGTTCTGGGCAATAATGTCCCTTCCTGTTGCTGTGACCTTTTCTTAAACAAAAACACAAAACTGCTAAAGGCTGTAAAGGTAAAGAAACAGAAGAAGTGTTTTCTAGGCCCTGTCCCTTGAGCAGGACAGCCCTATTGTCATGGCTCATCAGCTCATATTTTGCCTACAGAGGAAAGCCGGGTAATATTACATACAGATACATGCCTGAGAAACCTATTTCATAAGCCATATGTTCTGCAAACAAATCATTCCCCTAAGACCAGCTTTGTTGCTTATCCTGATCTTTCCTTTTAATCTTAATAAGAAGATAAAGTTACTCCATTGGGTGAGGGTTCGGAAATAGCCATCCCTGTCCTTGCATGAATCTGTCCTTGAAATAAATAATTTCTCTGGGTCCGTGAGAATGGAGAAATGGGAGAAAAAATACCTGTCTTTGCTTCCATTGAGTAGGATGGCTGGCTTCTGCCTGCGCTGTTGACAGACATTACACTGAGGGTGTAGTCTGTGTATGGCTGAAGGTTGGTGACAATGCCTGGAGAGTTTGGTACTGAGCTCTCGGAGAAGAAGGAGCCATCATTTGTCTCTGCGCGCAGGATGTAGGAATTTGCACCAGACACTTCTGAGAATTTCACTGTAATGCTATGGCTTTCTGTGGAGGAGGCTGTCTCAATTCTGGGCACATCAGAAGCTAAACACATTGAGAGTGTCAGAGAAAACTGTAATACATTTACTTTCATTTTGACTTGCATTTTTTATCAGTACATTAGAAAGTATGTACCAGTTAAGCCGTCCATATGAACATCTGCCAGGGTGTTCATCAGGTTTCCCAGGGCCTCCACACGAAAGGTGTAGGCAGTGTTGGGGTTCAGGGAATTAATGGAGCCCATGATGGTGTTCTGTCCAAAGCTGGCAAAGACCACAGGGACAACAGAGTTCCGGAGGGAAGCAGTTACTCTGTAGGATGTTGCACCTTCAAATCTGCTCCAGCGGATAACTGCACTCTTTGATGTCACCGTGAAAATACTCATGGTAAATGTGCTGCCTAAAACATATAAAAAATAAATATTATGACTGTCTAAAAATACTAACACAATATCACAATAACTAAAACATAAGCAAAATCACAATAACTAAAATTATGCATTAATTAATGTGATAAATATATACAGATACGTTTTATCCAGGTGAGCAGTACCTGAGGCCTGTAAATAGAACAATAAACAAAAAACTTTATTGTATGGTTTACATAAACTATTTTAAACATTCTAAATAATAACCTAAAGATGTATGACACAATCATAATAAGCATATTTTTAAATGTTAAAGCTATAAAATAGGTAAACTATTGAACTTATTACAATACAATTATAGTTTTCTTTGTTTTAAATTATTTTTTCTCTCTGATCACTATTTTAATTTATGAACAAATAAAGCAAAATCAAAAACAGAATAAATTAAAGTCACTTATAATTCTGTACCTGTGAGACTATTCCGAGCAAAAACACCAGCCACTTGATTCCTCCAAGACCTGTCATCTTGCTTCTTAGTCAGAAAACTTTTTTTATAAAAATGCTGCACTGTCTGTTGTTTCTTCTGTTTTGCCCAAATACACATGGAGATTTTTCTAAAGACATCTCAGATACTTTAACCTAACCCCACCTCCTTAAACCAGCTGGCCAATCAGAACTAGAGATGACAGTGAGTTGGCCAATCAGAAAAGCAGATGGTAAATAATGTTTAGACAGGTGTAACAAAAAACTATGCATGGGCTTAAATATTTTAAACTAATTTATTAATTTATAAGCAACAATAAATCTGCTAAAAAATCTTTATTTAATAAAAAACAATTTCTAAAACTTAACTGAACTTATACTAAACTAATTTGCTTGTGATTTTGTATATAACCAGCATGTTTATTTATATGGGGGGACTATACAAATAAAATATAAATGAACGTAAATTCAAAACGTAAAGAAATAACAAAAAACAAAATAAAACAGTGGCTGTAGTCACAAACAAATCATGAACACACGCACACACAACCCTGCCCGATGACGGGAGCGCGCATCCGCCTCGATTTAGCCACTCAAAATGGCAACTGGAGCAGAGCATGGCTTGAAAAGAATAGTTTGGCAAAGTAAGTTCACTCAGCAAATGTGTATATTTTCCTGCTTAAGGAATGTACAGCATTGTGCGTCATTAATCTAAGCTCATCGCAGATCATGAGTTGTCAGACTGTGAAATGAAAGTACAGGAAAGGAAGACACGCGTTAGTTTGTGAGGAGCTGGGCACGGTTGCAGTAGTTAGCATTTCTGTTAAGTTTTCTATTAGCTCAATTGATCGTTTTTAGGAGAAAGTTCGGTGTGAATTGTGTCTCTTTAAATGTCACGCGTATCTCATTGAGTCACTTTTTCCGTTAGCTGGTTTGTTAACGTTAGCAAACCCGGTCATGTTTCAGCGCTTTAGAGCTTACGTTTCGGAGCTTTTGTTTGTGGTTGTCATGCTTGATTCTTAGTTTTTCAAGGATAGTTCTTGGGGGTTGATTCTTTTCTATGTTGATATGACTTTTGGTGACGTCATATGGAGAACTTCAGGTCTCTGGCGCCCGGGTGTAGTCACAGTCTGTGAACTTCCGGTCTGCTGTGTTTTGACACTAGCGCTATAAAATTTCTAAATGATTTCTAAGTGATTTGTAAGCCTAAATATGTCAACTTAAAAATACATACATACATACATACATACATACGGACAGGTGTATATATTGAATTTGTATATATTTGCATACATATATAATGGGTTGAGTTTATGTGTGGCCACCAAGATGAGAAATAAATAGCATGTGTACACGCAAAAGGTAAATTCTGTGTCAGATCAACCAAATTTGGGACATTTTCCCAAACTCAAAATGTTTAATTTTAAATGTCTTTTTTTAAAAACTGTCACTTTAGGCATATAATGCAACACTTTGACCCTCCTTTGCAAATTATTGGACTACTCAGTAATTATTCATCCATGGTGTTTAATATTTTGGCCTCACTATTTATTAAAGATATGAGTAAATTGAAGTTCTTGGAAACTTTTCTTAATTTTCTGTTCCATAACTGAACAGACTGATGCTAACAGACTGTAACAGTTTGATTTCTGTGTTTTACAGGGATAAAGGACACCATCATTGCTGACTGCAAAAAGTCAGCAGAAGTATGGAAGGTCAGTGTGCATAATGATTTTCTTTTTTTTTTGCTTGGTTTAAAGGTGCAATTTTCAGCAAAGCAATATTGTTTTTATGCTGCTGTGCCATTGAGCCAATGTTGTGTTTGCTTCTGTAATAATCCACTATTGTTTGCTAAACACAGAGACATGTTTACTCAAATGTTATCAAAGCTAGGTGTCTACAGGTCACAGTTGTAAAAGGTTTGTTTAATAAAATAAACTGAAAGAATCATTTGAAAGCAGCACCAGAATCATTTGTTTCTGTACCTCAAATGGCAGAGCTTTGCGTTAGCAGTGCAAGGTCATGGGTTTGAACCCCAGGGAACACATACTGATAACTTGAAGGCACTGCAAGTCACTTTGAATAAAAGCACCTGCTGAATGCATAAATGTAAATGTGAAGTGTTTTAAATGTTATTGTAGATCCTCATCTTGGACCACTTCACCACTCGCCTTCTGTCCTCCTGCTGCAGAATGTCAGATCTCATGTCAGAAGGCATCACAAGTAAGTGAGAGATGAGATTTTGCTTCAGGTTCTTTTGAACATCCTGTGTGTTAGATGGAAAATAAACCGTGTTGATTCAGCCTTTGAGGGTCATTGTGCAGTGAAAGCCGGACACTCTTCCTTCCTGTGTTTTTCAGAAGGGAAGTATTCTCAGTTCCTCACTTATCAAGGAAAAGAACATGGAAAAAAAGTGCTGGAGGGGAATTATTATAAACATGCGTTTTGTGTTCACAGAGGTCTTACCTAATGTTAAATATTGATTGTGGGCAAATACAGCCTTAATCATTAACAGCTTGCAGTTAAGTTAAATTCAAAGATTTTGTGTACAGTTGTGGAGGACCTCTACAAAAACAGAGAACCGGTTCCTGAGATGAAAGCTGTCTACTTCATGACCCCCACTGCGAAGGTCAGATCTCAAGATACACAGAAACGATTTATCATTTGGGCTGTTAATCTATTTAAATGTAATTACATTATTGACACACACTCACTGGCCACATTAATTGGCACACCTGTTAAGTTGCCTGTAATTGCAAATATATAAATATAGACATGTGGAGATGGTCAAGAGGAAATACTGCAGTTTAAACTGAGCATCAGAATAAGAAAGTGACTTGCTCAGTATTATAGAATCTGCTTATTATCAGGGCCCTCCAGTAAGTGGTGTTTTTTGTGCCATCTTGTTGATGTACATCTGTCAGCTAAGAACAGGAAAGTGGGCAATAGAAGATTGTAAAACTATTGTCTAGTCTGATAAGTCTTGATTTCTGCTACAACATTTGCCAGCATATATTGTAGCTGACAATGTACTTTCCTTTATAACCACACTGTAGGCATCTTCTAATGTTTTTTAATATCTTGGCCCTGAACAAACACAACACAAATCAAAATAAAACAATTCCGTGCATTTTAGCTCTTCATTCATTCATTATGTCTTATATAATTTTCACTGTATCAATTAATGTAGTAATTTAGGGTCACTTATTTCAATATTGTATAGCATCACTATACTCCTGCCTCTTGCAATAAATTATGGGTAATATTGTCATTAGTGTGTGCATTGATCTGCACTTTGATTTTTGAATAAAAAACTTCTTTAAATAAATCGTTTTAAAATAAAAATAACAGATTGTCTGAGTACTGGATACTAATTTAATAATAACAATAATATTACATGTTTGAAGACTTATGTTGCTTTTTGATTCATTTTATTTGCATACTGTCATTTTATTTGCATGTTGTACTGTAATGGCCTCTCCATGATCCTATTGTTTTTTTGTTTGCAGTGTATTGATTCATTTATTAATGACTTCAAAGGGAAACCCAAGTACAAAGCTGCATATGTCTACTTCACTGACTGTAAGTGCTTTTAGTCAGTTTAATTTCTCCAACCAAATCCTACAAAGAAATCTACAAATTATATTAAAAAATTACATTTTACTAAAGAGATTTATAGTGTTTAAGTCGTTTAAGTCGGCTGTTCTACCCAGTTAAGCTATAGAATGTATGAATAATTTATCTGTTAATATTGCTAATTTTTAATTTGCATAATTAAATAAAATATTTTTTTAAATAGCAGCATCGAGAGAGATTTTATTTGCATCACAGTAATGACAACTGCATGTTTCAACAGTTTTAAGCAGTTTATAACAAGTTTGGAAACTGTCATTTCAGACTGTTCTGACGAACTCTTTGACAAGATGAAGAAGAACTGCGCCAAGTACATTAAAGTGTGCAAAGAGATCAACATCTCATTTGTTCCACTGGAAGCACAAGTGAGTATATCTGAATGTGTCTGCAATAATGTTGATGGATTGACTGATTTATTTCAACATTTACCCTGTTGTTTATGATCAAACTTTGTGTGTGTTTGTATCACCTGTGCAGGTGTTCAACTGTGACAGCACAGAGGCCTTCAAAAACATCTACAGCCCACACAGTCAAGGCCAAGATCAGACTCTAGAGCAACTTGCCAATCAGATTGTCACACTGTGCGCCACGCTGGAAGAATACCCTGGAATCCGATACAAAAAGTACAGTAGAGCGTACAGTAATCTTTCACAGTTTACACATTCTGAAATTACACCTGATGATTGAAGGGACTTTTACACACTTATGTGAAGTCATGATTTCTGCAGGGATTTAGTGCTTGATTATGGGAAGAGGTTAGCTGAACTGGTGGATAATAAACTGGCACGCCATTATGAGCTGGATGACAACTGGAAAAAAAAGGTAAGGGTGGTTTTCCAGTGGTTAGTGGGATGATGGTTGGAAAATTTTAATAGGTTAATTTTTTTTTCCTGAGGTGTTTTTGTGTTCCTACTGAATTATTTCATCCAGATTAGTTAAAATACAAAAGCTGTCATGTCCCTTCAGAAGCTGTGCTTTCAGACCACATTCACACATTTTTGCATTCACACACTTTTAAAAGATTATGAAAAAGTGTTGGATAGTTTTCAAAAAATTGCATTTGCCTTCTGCATAACAGAATGGTTTTGAGTAAACCATTACAGACCTATTTCTTTATTGTTTATACGTTTGTCTTATGTTTTGCGTTTTTTAGTAAAAAAAAAATCACTTCATACTAATTTCCATACTTGTCATCTTTAGGGAAAAACTCAGGCCCAGCTTCTGATTGTAGATCGAGCCCTTGACCCTGTCAGCCCAATCCTGCATGAACTGACCTACCAGGCCATGGCCTATGACCTTATACCCATGAAGGACAACACCTATGAGTAAATAAGCCTCTCGATTTCACACAGTCACTTTACTTATCATGAAATTATCCTTCACATTGTAGTAGCTACCAGTAAAATTTATCAATTCATGTATAGGTGTGTTTATTTAACAAACAGTGTTATGTGTCAATGTTTTTATGTATTGTATTGTTTTTCAGGTATAAATTAAAGGATGGTTCTAAGAAAGAGGCCTTGCTGAATGATGATGATGAATTATGGGTCAAATTACGGCACATGCATATTGCTGAGGTCACTGAGTGAGTACAAGTGGTTTTAGTGTTCATTATGTAAACCAGCAAACTTGGGCATCAGTCTTTCTTCTTAATGTTTTCTATGGGCTCCAATCAGATCTTTTTAATTTAAAAAAAATGTATTATACCGACTAATTGAAATGATTATAATCTGCAGTAATAACCAACACTAGTGTATTTTTCCAAAGACAAATCCCTAAACTGGTAAAGGAGATTTCTGCCAACAAGCAGCAGGCCGATGGGAAGGTACGGTGTGTTTTTACAGTTAATTACAGCTGCAGGCAATGCCAGTCTCCACTTACAGATTCTCGTATGGGTGTTATATGAGACTTATGGGCACTTTAATAATTAGATATTTTATTTCTTGTGTCAACAGATCACAATTGGAGCCCTATCCCAGCTCATGAAGAAGATGCCCGCTTTCCGTAAACAGGTGGCTCAGGTAATTGACCCGTTTTGCACAGTGTAAAGTCACATGCTGTCACTGCTGAAGATCATGTTTGTTCTGCTATTACATCTAGTAGTGAAGTTCTTTGGCCTCTGTTTCTGTTAAAGCTAGCAGAATTACAAACATGCTGTGTTGCATGTCCATTTGTCTCTCTTAGAAAACAGTCCACCTAAATTTAGCCGAGGATCTAATGAGTCATTTCCAGAAGAATGTGGAGAGACTCTGCAAGGCAGAACAGGTGAAGTTCCATGGCCTTGTAGTTTTCGGTTCAGTTATATTTTGAGTTATTGATTTCTTTAATTGTCTGTTCACGTCTCTGGTTGTGTATGTAGGATCTGGCTGTAGGTGCCGACGCTGAAGGTCAGAAGGTCAAGGACCCCATGAGAACGTTACTTCCTGTGCTCCTACATCCTCATGACACCTCTGATAAGATTAGAGCTGTTCTTCTATACATTTTCAGCCTTAATGGTAGATTTTTGGCAATTTTTGGCAAACATCTGAACAGTCACATTGACTTCACAGATAAATCAGCTGATGTGTGTTTGATGATCAGGTACGACTGAGGAGAACCTGAATAAGCTGATTCAGCATGTGAAGATTGAGGGTCAGAGTGAGTACATCCTGAACTGGAAACATCTTGGAGTTCCCATCCTTTCTTCAGTGAGTCTCTTTCTCTTCCTCCAGCACTGCTTTATCACATCATGGGTGCTCATATTGTGGAAGGTCTTGGTTTCAGTGCATTGCAATTGTTTTTGTAGTCTGTGCACTGTTTGAAATGGTTTATTTGGTTAAAACAAACAAAAAATAACCGACAACAACTTTGTTCATTGTCATCTGCATCTCTTCCCATTACAGCCAAGTTTCTTTTCATCTCGCAAACAATCTCGCCGAGATCGTTCAGATGAGGAGACTTACAAAGTGTCTCGCTGGACACCCATCCTTAAAGATGTCATGGAGGTGAGCAACACACTCGCCAACATCTCTTACTGCCGGTCCATGTGTTTCTGTACTGAAACAGTCTGTGCTGCAGCAGTTATTTCTGAATGCTTGAATTTCATGCCAGTTCATCTGCTGGTAGTAGCCATGTTTTCAGAAGACAGAAGTTATGAAGGAAATAAAAAAGCCTGCAGATGTCTAAAATAGATCCAGAATTTGAAAATTGTTGGAAGGTGTGGCTCCAGGAAATATGTGTCACTCAAAGTTGAGGTTCTGCCCCTTTGTACATGAAACACCAGTTTCATGATCTCAAATTCAAATTTTATTTGGTCACATACATAATCGTACACAGTATGACATGCAGTGAAATTCTTTAACGCCTGCTGACCCTGAGAAAAGAGAATGTTATTTAAACATAACAGTAATAACATGAAATAAGAATCTAAAATTAAAAAGAAAAATATTTATATATAGTACGCTAATAAATACTGAAGAGTGATGGTGTTGTGTGGAAAAATATACAACCGGTTGTGTTTGGAAAACACACTAATAATACAAGCATTACCATGGTAATGATAATAATAATGATAATAACAGCAACTAGTAATAGTAACAGTGACAGTAACAGTAGTACAGCAGTGAACAGTAGTGGCAGCAAAATAATTAGCAGCATTGAAATGTGCAAATAAGCAAGGGTGGTTTGAGATGATGTAAGAAAAATGTAAGATGTAAGATGATGTAAGAAAAATGATACAGAGTCCTATAGTAAGAAAGCGTTGTTGAGAGACTGTATTGCCTGAGGGAAGAAGCTCCTCCTTAGTCTCTCAGTGTTGGTCTTCAGGGAGCGAAAACGCCTCCCTGACTTCAACAGTGTGAAGAGACTGTTGTTGGGATGGCTGAGGTCCTTCACGATCTTCCTGGCCTTGGTCCAGCACCGCTTGCTGTAGATAGTATGCAGGTCAGGGAG
>JBAJNP010003228.1:0-41089 GCA_036877545.1 Yasuhikotakia modesta | reverse complement strand
AAAAAAAACATATACGCAATCCTGCACTGAGTATCACAACGTTCATGTTATTTTGTCATGCTCATTGAATCTCATATTTAACTGCTTGTAAGTAACACCCCACTGCTCCTGACATTATCAAAACTAGCCGATTCTAAAAACGTGTAAATACGTTTAAAACATCTTTCGATATTTCTTCCCAATATTACTGTGCCTCTGTGTCTGAGGAACCTGATGCTTTGACCCCAACATTTCATTTCTTATTTTCCAACACCCTGGTCATCAATGGAGTGTTAAAATGTCATGATATTTATAGAAGCCAGAGTGACTGACACTGGGTAGCAAAGTCAGAATTATATATCTGTCATGCTTTTCTTGGTATTTAAAGTTCTTCTTTGACATTTACAGCTGTGTAATGACCCCAAAGCAAAGAGGGCAAATCCCTCCCCTCATCTATTTCGTTGCTATTTCTCACCATCACCTCCTTTGGTATGTTCCTCCCTGTGATAAATCTGTTTTCTTGCTGTTGTTGTTGTTGTTGTTTCACGCTCACAGTGCTAAATTAGCTTATAGTGCTAAAGATATAGGGAACCTGAAAAAAACAATGCAAATTAATTGTGATGTAAGACTGGCCTTTATCTTGAGAATAATGAGTCCAAAAGGCACCCAAACCGGCAATTAAGATACATTCTGAAGAAAAATGTTAGTTAGGTGTTATAATTAAAAATGTATTTATTAAGTTAATAGGCTTGATATTCCTTCAGACGCTGTTACAATTACAGTTGCCTACACTTAAAGTATAATTGTTCAGTTAGGTGCAGTCCTTCAAATTCTGGAAAAGCTGTTTCATGTCAAGATTGTGCAGGAACAGAAACACTTGCATGCCAAACAGGAGACAAAGTAAACTAATTTCATTCTTTCTCGGTTTGGCTGTTTGTATATAGAGGCCTGCCAATCAAAACATGCTTATATTCAGTCTGAATGCTAAGAGGAGCGCAAGCAATCAAATGTTTGTCAACATTATCAACCAAGAAGGGAAAGAAGAAACAGAGTGATTTGATTTAATAATGGGTAGAACCAACGCTTGACTAGTTTATCACAACCTGTCTGTCAGGAGTAACAATTTCAATGGATGACTTTAGTATCTGCACGTGAAATGGAATTTTTGAAGCACTGGAATAACTGTGCTGCTAAATATGAGGTTAAATCAGTTTATTTTCTACTGAAGAAAAGTCACATTATACATTCCAAAGAATGAAATGGGGAGTGACAAAGTTGTCAGCTTTTATTTCGGATTTGACATGTTATTGAAATGTTCGCTTGACAAAGTGTTTTGTATAAGTCAGTCTTTTCCTAGTCAAGTAGATAGCAGCTGTACTCACATTACCTATATATATAAAAAAAACAGCTGCTTAGTGAACTGACTTTTTTGTGTGACTTCAGTCTTACACAAAGATACAACTGTTACACAAAGAGGAGTAAGAAGCAATCCTGTTTAAATAAAATAAAACAGGATTGTTTTAAATAATTAATTTCATTTAAATAGAATAATTTAAATGAAGTCACCAGCAACCTCGTCACTTTTAACCCCCACAGCAACAGCAAAGATTGGGAACATTTTCGGTTGCATGGCAGCAAATGATGGAGAAGAACATTATAACCATGAGGTGTCTGTACTTCAGTTGCAGCAATGATCAGTCCCACTAAAGTATGTCAGATTGCAGTATTCTGCTGCATCCTCCACAGCCGCAATCACAACCAAACCTGCAAGACCAGAAATTGCGGCATGCAAATTGCATTCAGCCAAAAATTTTCACCTGATTTGCATAATTCCTTTAGTAAATCGGGTGCCAGAACAACACAGACACGTCCCGTACAAATAAACAATTCAGGCTATTCAATCTTAGCAAATTTAGCCCAGTTTCATAAGCACAGCAATCAAATGTTTGACAACAAGGCATTATAAACCCATGACACAACAACATTAACCAGAAATGTAACCGCATTAACTAGCATCGCATCCGCTAGCAGTCCAGGGCTTTTCTGTTTTGAGGATCTTTTCAATCCTATCAATAGTTACATTGTGAGGCGTTGTTTGCTTTGATAATGCCATTGTGTTCTGCCACGTCACCAGCTGTAATTCTGAATGACAGAATCAGCCCATTCATTTCTCATTCTTCTCATTACTCTGGCATAATTTGAGCGCGGTGTTGCAGGCTTTGTTTGGAGCGTGAGATGCTTTTGTCTTGCGCCAACAGGCTTCACTCTGATTGGCTGCGCATGCTGGCCAGTGAGATTAGTGATAGAGATGCATGCTAAGGGATGGATGACTGGGTTTGACAGCTGAAGAGAAGAGTCAAATTTAGAACAGGACACTATCAGCCCTGGACAGACTGCTCAGTTGTCATTTGCTGAGTCACACAACGAAAGCACTTTAAACAATATGGCGAAACCAGGTTCGAGCACAACACTCTTATTTAAGCAGAAACCGCAGACTGGGCTTTCAGTGGGGGTGTTGAAAAAACAGACATTACTTTCAATAAAGACACATTGAGAGAGAGAGAGAGAGAGAGAGAGAGAGACAGAGAAAAATAGAGAGAGAGAAAGAGAGAGGCTAAAAGTTGCAGTTCCTGCTCTATGATGGAAAAATTAATATAACGTATAATATAACATTAATATACATCACTTTCCTATTCCCACTATGACCAAGAATCATTTTTAATCAGGCCTGTGTGATACCAACATTTAAAACCATACAGATCCAAAATCACCAAGTTCTACTACACTTAGATTTCCTTAACAAATCATTATAAAAAGCAATATCCCACTGACTAACAGAATGACTAACGCAGCCCCAGCATATATGTTGGTAAAACACTTCATATTGTTTGCAAAAGTGCTACATGATGATAACTTGCTGTGAATTCATCATCAGCTCTGTGGAGTTCAAAGGTCACCATATATGTCTGACAGGAACTTTCTCTGTTTTAATTATGGCGTGTGCCGCAATTATAACTGAAGCGAGTTTGAGACCCAGCTGCTATGCTAACCTGCATAGCAAAATAATGAATTACAATAATTGCCATTGTGTCACAGGTTTCTTAATGAGGTGAAGAGGACACAGGAAAGCTTGGTGAATCAACCTGAAGAGACATGAAGACTTGTGTTCTGGCCTAAATGACAGATTGTCAGTGTAATCCTTAAATTACAGCAAGACATTCATTCAGATGGAGGATTCAGTCTCCAGTAGTCCATTTAAGTGCCATAACTGGATTAATTTAATCAGTTTGAAGATTAACAATTGTCTATTTACTTTTACGAAACACTACCCCTTGATAAAAATATATTTATGTCTAGTAAAATATAATTTATTCAAGAAGTAACAGTATTCATTATTCTAACTGAAGCTGTTCACCAAGCAGCATAATATTAATACCATTAATTCACTGAATATAGGATGTGAGGTCACAGACATGTGGTTATTGTGGTTTTACCAGCTTTGAACACGGCTCATCCAATCAGAATTTAGAGTCAGTGCGGTTTAATAACTGGTTTATACATTTAAATTAGAACGCAGAAGCTTTACACTAGGACACTATAAAATGTGATAAAAATCAAGGGGAATTAATACATTATAGTTATTCAGAGTTAAGCACATGCTGTAATGCTGTAACACCATTTAATATGATGAAATCCATAGCGGGTTATTACAATATATTTGGATATATGCTGGTAAAAAGTATTAATTCCCTGTGGACTTTATCAAGCTTTATCAAACATTATAAAAGTCAGAAAATAATTGAATACATAAGTCTAAACCCACTCAGAGTTGGGAAGGGTGCTTTTGGCAAGAATTACAGTACAGTACAGAGTCTCTATAAATATTGCACATGTTCAATGTGGAATTATTTTTTTCTTTTTTTTAACAGCAATTTTTATGCCACTCAAGGACATTACACATTGTGTTACAATGTGTTTTTCACCCCAACGTTTCTGCACTTAGCTCCATTCATGTGGACTCAGTCTTTATTTAATTCCAAATTATTATATAATTCTTGCTACAAAGCCGCTACTACAGAGTGGAGATTTCAATGTGATTTTCTGTTACTTTTTCTGTGTTCAAAACACAGAGTCCAAAATCAAACCATACAATCTTGCTTCAACCTGCATCCATCAAAGGTTTGAGCAAAACCATTTTAGACTCTTAAAGACAACTGTGTTCTTTTATCTTTGTGTAATATTGGTTTCTTAGAAGTCCATGTACAAAGCAGGGTTGCCAAATCATGTAAAGAGTACACAGGAATTATAAGACATATGAACAGGTTGCATACTTTTAAAATATAATACATGTAGAAATGTAGTTAAAATGAGATCACTTCACACTTGACTACAATTTATGATGTCAATTCATGGCAAGGTTTTATACCATTAAGCGTTTACATACAAAAATCTGGTGTATCTGATTTTGCGCAAGACTCAAACCATTAGGTGTTCCATTCACAAATATAGTTGCACCAACGTTGTGGCAGGTAACGTTAAAAGCAACAAAGTAAAAACTGATGTGTTCTTTTAAGTTCATTGTTAATCTTCATGTCCAGTGGCTTTAGCAGACCTTCACTGATTTACTGTAGAAAGGTTGGGTGAGGTGAGATGCAACACATACCAGGCATATCTTAAATTCAGTTTAGAATGAATTAAAGACATATGTGTGCATAAAATAACTTTAAGGATGATGATCACCCACACAGTAAGGCAACAAACAAAACCTTTCATCTGTACAGAAAACCTTCAGTCTGTAATATTTCAAATGCTTCTACAAGCTGTATGAATGTCTGAAATTACAGCAGGCAGTTGAAAACTCAAATGGTCATTCAATACAACAAATCATTTAAAATTGAAATTTTTCCTGTATTCCTTCCTCAATTTTGGGTCCTAAAATCAAAACGATAGACACGCACAATGCCTCACTTTTACCTATTTAAATAGATAGTATGGGGAGCAGAACCATGAAAACACAGCCACCCGTAGCAAATAGTGCAAGGTGAATCCACTTAAAAACCAGAGATTTAAAAAGCTAAAATCATTTCAAATGAAGCGATGGGAGGGTTTATTTAAGGAAGGCGCTACCGGTGCTGGAAATGCTACATAGCGATTCGGATGCCCACATTGTGTGGGAAGTGAATGCATATATGAGCTGCCATGATTGTTTCATTTTAGCATTTGCTCAAAGCTTTTTTGGCCTGATATGAATCATTTTTAATCAAGTTTTTCATGAAAGCTGTTTTTTTTACAACTATGTTAATTTGCCAGGTGCCTAGAAAATCCCTTATCTTCTATTATACTGCTTTTATAATATTCACGGTTATTTGTGTGCTTCTCTTTTGTGTTTATTTTATTCGATTTAACAACTTTGCAAAACAAAAATGTATTTTTATTACTTGCAAATTTAAAAAAAGGGTTGTCATAAACTATAAAAACTAGCCACGTAAAATTGCTAAAATATAAATGAAAACAATGCAGAACTGCTGTCCAGTCCTCATTCACTATCCATGTTGGTGGGTGACAGGCAATGGTTGTATATTTGTGATAAACATGAGGCAATATAAGCAGATGAACTCTGACTGGAATTTCATCTGTTTGTTTGTCTCACTTTCTGTACGTGCATACAATGCACAACAGTTAATGTTTCAACTGATATACATCATGCAGTATGAAGACTAGATTATTTTTATAAACTAGTCTCATGACATCTTTGGCATGTTACAGACTTTGCATTTATGAGCACAGATGTAGAATCAGCCCATAGAGAAATATGTATTGTAGAGTCGACTTTTCACTTATACTTGTAATGTTGTAATTAGAGTTTGTCACATTAAAACGTAATATATTCATTACATACGTCAAAACAGACAATTTTGCTGTGTTTTATAATTGTGACATATGTAAGAAACATTACATTTTTCTACCTGTTAAATTCATAAGTGAGCATAGTGTATATATTGTTTGTTTTACATGTTTGCCATACATGAGATTTCTGCATGGGCCTAGTACGTCCTTTATCATGTAAAAGGAATGGAATTAAATGACAAAACTTTTTTCACAAACTCTTTATGGTGTCCTGCTAGGTAATATAATAACCTCAAGGTCTAGTGATTTGCACAAATTCCCCACATTCACCATTGACTTTTAAATAAAGACTTTAAAGAGAGATAAAGAGAGTGTTTTAAAAGTTAAATGTTGTAGGTTTTCCCCAGAAATTTTGCTTTGCTACAGTGCCTGAGCTTACATAACACATCCTATAGTGAAGACCGTCTCAAAAGACATTAGCAAATGAAGATCTGAGGTAGCATCTAGGGAGGCTTTGAAGCAGGTACAACATACTGTCAAGGGTACACTGAGGAAACTCAGAAGATAGCTGTACTGCATAAAAGCTTGTGTAATGGAAACTATTTGTCTAGGTTCTGCAGTTCTGTTCAGTGGACATTTTTTTGGACATCTATCTATCCATCCATCCATCCATCCATCCATCCATCCATCCACACATTTTTAACTATTTCTAGTCTGGCAAGCCAAAGTACCCAGCAACATTTCTTCAAACCCAATGAATTTAAGTAATTGGGTTTGAAGTTTGAGTAATTTCAAACAAAACACAATAAACTGAGTTTTAATTTTGTTACTGGTAAAATTATGATGCGCTGCCACTAACAAGGTCTCACTTTAAAGCTGCCTTGGCCTTCCTTTGCAAGAAATCAATTTAATTTCTATGAGTTTTTCTTTTCCCAGCAGTCCAGCCAGACATTACAATAAGAGGTTTTTTTCTGTGAGATTGTGCTGTGTCATTGATTGGGCTCTTATACACAATAATGTGTCCAAGAATTTCTGTGTAGACCCAGACGAAACATCACTGCAAGCGCACAACAATATATTTAAGCTGACAAACAATCATACCGTTGATGGGTTAAGATTTATGCTTTACAGTTCCTGAAGGTCTCAGAGTTCATTTTAATATATCCTTCTTCCAAACATCCTGGAAACACATATGAAAATGGTTTTCAACTCCAGCTGCCACAAGACCTATAAAGATTTCGGAATATCAGCAAATATTGTCAAAAAACTGAAGATATCAGAGGTTTAATACAAACTGAGGCAATGAGAAGCTTCGTTGCAGGTGTTCTAATGGACATCAGTAGTCACAGAATGCATCCACAGATGCGTTGGTAACATATGCCACATCCTGCAGCAAAGCATCTATTAAGCCACCAGCAATTAAACCCAGTGCATCAAATCTGCTCTTATAAAATAAAAGCTAAGTGCCTCCAATGGATTGAAAATGGCATACAGTAGATTATGCCTGTCTAATGTAACAATGGAATAATATATGTAGCAAATGTAAAATATAAGCAGTATATAATAAGTGTAATCTAATATTAAATGTCATGCTAGGTCAAATAATTTAAAACTCAAAGTCAAGACAAAGAATCAGCCATAGTTTTTTGGAAAACTGTTACCCTGTGGTTAGTACATTCATTTTTTTTTATCTCTGAGAGAACATTAATTTTAAAAGAAATACAGCTGAAAAGAGAAGGAAAACAGCCATTCTGTGACAAATGTTAAGGCAGAACAACAATGTTTTTTTTAATTTTTAAAATAAAGTCATCTGTATGGAACAACAGGGAGGTCTAGGTTGAAAACCACCAAGCCCTTTAAACAACATTCTCTTAAAATGAAAACTTTTGCCTGGAATAATCATAATTTCAGAGCACACAAAACAAAGTCCTGAAATTAACAATTAGTATGATGGTGCATTCAAAAGATAAAACACATGACCAAAGAGCTGCAACTGTGTGTGCAACTGTGCACAGTTCATTTTAAGTAAGAAATAACCTTGAGGTTAGTATGACATAACCTATGAAAGTTTGACCTTAATAAACAGCTTAATGACATGACAGAAGACCAGCAGATCACTAGAGGGCAAAGAGAGGGATCAAGTAGGAATGAGAACCGGTGAGCGAGGGCAAGACCGATCGCCCTTCATTTTTAGGTTTCCTTTACCATCCATCTCTAATCCCTCATGTGATCTTTCGCTCCATGCCTGAACCTCTGAGTCCCTGCATGAAACTTTCCAATTCCACAGAATCTTGGGAAGTCATTGCAGCTTCCTGTCACCATCAGAGAATGAAATCCTCCACTGGCCGTGACTGGCCTTAAGCACAGATCTTACTCCTGTGCAAGACACTGCCTCCCTACACTGACTCCATAAAGGATGAGTTTTGTACTGGTGTATATGTTTACACTCAATGACCTTTGAATAACAGGGCAGGAAACTCTACCATCCACTTTTCTTCATTACAGGGATGGAAAGATGCTGGAATTACTTCTTAGGAGTTTTGGTTCATGGTTTGGAAATGTGATTGAATCACGTTTCCTGCAGATATTACAGTTGCTTATTTAAGCAATGTACATCCTGTTCCACCCCAACCAAAAGGTGCATTATTGGAATGACATCTGGCAACAACAATGGAGGCCGTTGGGCTACAGTGAACTCACTGTCATGTTTACAGAACCAGCCCAGGATGATGTGCATTCCTGCTGGAAGCAGCCATTAGAAAATAGGAAGACTGGGCTATAAAGAGTGTTACATGGTCTGCTACAATGCTCAGGTATGCTGTGGCATTTAAACAATGCGTAACTGGTATTAAGGGGCTTAACGCAAGAAAATACAATTACACCACTCAACTGCCAGAAAGACAGCAAGTCCATAGATTCATGTTATTGACAAAGTTGCTTTTCGTTCAAAATGTCCTTGATCAGACCAGGCAAACAAAAAGCATTAGATAAGCAAATAGATTAGACATCAGAGTCTGATTCGTTTGATTGGTGGGAAAATGGTTTTCAAGCTTGCGTGTCATGGAAGGGGTGTGGCTTGTGTGAACTCCAGTTCGGTTTGCAATTGCTATGAAAGCTATTTGTTGCTACCTCTGGAAAGAACTGTTAGAAAACAGAATTTGCATCTCATGGTCATGGTCACACTCATAATCGCATGAGGCATTTCTCATTGGTTCTTGTGTCTGAATAAATTGCCTCTGGTAAACAGCTCACATTCTCTGTATTGTGTATAAAAAGTTCTTGAAAGTTTAATATAACACAGTGAAACTGGGGTCTTCTAAGATGTTACATATATTACAAATGTAAACCGCTGCAGGTATGGCAGTATGCAAAAAAAAAGTATAATGTAAAAAGAAACACAACTTGTCAAAATCAAACTCCAACAACTGAACTAAATGTGAAAGCCTGAAAACTACTTCAAGTTGTTGATTAGTTGATTTGTGTAAATGACCAGATGTACAGGCATAGAGAGACCATTAGAGAAAGAATCACAATGCATCTGGGAACTTTCTCTCCCACCCTAATTGTTTGTATGCATCTATGACTGCCTACGCATTCTGTAAGTGATTCAGCACAGCATGAGATGAAAGATCAGAGAACTAAAAAATATGCTGTAATAATGAATCCAGGCCATCATCCAAGCTTCATCTAACATATAAACCCAATCCTAACATCACCATTTTTTTCCTCAAGCTGAGTTTTTATTGGCTGAAAGACACCTCAACCTTAAACAAAACCTGTTTGCCCTTAGAGCAACTTTCCCTATAAAATGAAAGCAATCATAACCTTGCCCAGGCTTTTAGCTTTCTGCAGTCTGAGGGAATTGCTAGCTTGTTACGCTAAGCTGAAAGGATATGGTCTGCTCAGCAATTTCTATCTAGCACATAGCATCTTTCCTTCACCTAGAGTGGAAGAAAGCTGTATCAAAAGGTCACGTTTTGACGCTGATGTGAAATGATGTTTATTTAACTTCACCAGCCGTTGACGAAAGATGAAGGTGGATGGATTCGGAGGGAAGAGCCCTTTGCTGAGAGCAATCAAACTACCGAAGTAAATATTTAGATGTTATTTATAAGAATCTGACACTTCTCAACAGATATATTATTAACCATGTTGATCTAAATCCTAATCAAAAAGACAATCACACAGAGTAGAGCATTTGGACTTTGAAGGAAAATTAGGGAGAGAGAGAGAGAGAGAGAGAGAGAGAGAGAGAGAGAGAGAGAGAATGGGGAGATACAGAGAGAGAGAAAGCAATTGAGATAGAGAGAGATGTAACATGACTTGGCAGGCAAAGAAAGCAATTTCAGAGGGCTATAACTATTTTTCTATCATCCTTACCTACACCTCAGTAGTCGGAGGACATTTAAAGGAATAGTTCACTCAAAAATAAACATTCTGTCATTATTTACCCACCCTCTGACCATGGCTGTTAAGTAAAAAAAAAACACCATAAAGGTACCATAAAACAGTCCAACATGATATACAGGCCAAATTCTAAGTCCTTTAAACTCATGTCATAGCTTTGTGTGTGGAACTGAACAATATTTTAGGTGTTTGTCACTAGATTTACCATCCACCTCAGCTTACAAATCTCATTTGAGCATTTACTTAATTAAAAAATAGTTCCATTAAAATGCTGCTGGTTCCTGCATGTATCATAACTGAACATCTGACACACCTATTTGAAAACAAGTAAAAAGAAAGAGATTTTTAATCAATGAGTCAGTGCTTGATCTATTGTATAGCTTTATAAAAATCAGAATCACATTTTACATCACTGAACCTTTAACAGTGTCACCACCACAGAAGTAGGTATGATGAGAAACTAAATGAGAAACTCAATAGATAGGAAAACAAAACTGTAGTCCAGGTGTATTCTAGTTGTGTCTAGCTGTGGCTAAATGCTTAAGGTAGATTTTTTTTGCCTCAGGGCAGGGCAACACTGTGTAACAGAGGGTCTCTCCAACTGGGGATCAACTTTTTGGAAAAAAACGCTACTTGATGCCCGAATGTACATCAGCTGTGTCTGTAAAATGTATTTTCTGGCCATCTCATTTGGAGTGAGCACAAGCCTGGCGACCCCATTAACTTCAGTCTTTTCCATCCATCTGTCAAACCACACAAAGTCACTTGGCACAAATATTACAAACTTCAGCGACAGCCACATCTACTCGGACTGGGTTCATCCTTTAACTAACCCTCCATTTAACCCCTGGAAAGCCTCATCTGTGTTGAATCAGGCTTCAAAGTCATTTGGCATCTGCATTTTCTCCACTTAGCATATGTCCATCAGAGTTCTCCTACCTTTTGTAGCCCCCAACCCACTAAAACCTAAAGATGTTTGTGATGGAAATTTATTCCCCTTAAATGATTCATGCAGAGATGAATGACTCCAAAGCTTACAATTTTCTTCCTTTTAACAGAAAGACCGTAAGGTGCAAGGTGGGGAACCCAGCAGAACTGGATCCAAAGGGTAGTTGGAAATTGACTTCAAACAACCTGATATGCATTCTTTTGTGTGGGATATATACATGGCTGGTGTCAGCAGATTGCCAATGGGATTTTCTCTCTTTTTCTCTCTCTTTAGGGTATTAAATTTCAGGAACCTGTACTATCTCTGTGCATACCATAACCAGATCTTCTCTAATCTCTGATAATGCCCTAGCTCACTGGCAGCTACAGAAAAGATGAGCAGATTAGGAGATAGCGCAATTAACCATCATCCTCTACTATGTTTTGCATTTGTCTGTACTCTGAAATGCCATTTTGCAACATTAGGTGAGCTACATACATTAGCTTTACAGGAAATTGAGGAATGGAAATAAGTACAGTGCAATATTCGTGGTACGCATCACTATCAGTTTCTTACAGACATCAGTCACTATTATATATCACTATTATTTTGTTTGTTGGTTGGTTTGTTGATTGTGTGCATTTGCATGGTCTTCTATTCTGCAAACAGACTGTCTTATAATAAAACATAGGTTTGCCTAAAATCATGAGCCATTTTTATAATGAATATAATGAATTTGAACTCTGTATTTCACAATAATCATGCATCAAAACTACCCAGCAAAGACAAAGAATACAAATTCAAAGCTTCATCCATCCACGTACTGTATTTGCACTCATTTAAATGCAAGATCCCTCTCCAGAACACACACACACACACACACACGTTTAAAGCCCCATCCGTCCCCCTGCACCCCCTCCCCACACGCACTTGACGCCTGAGTTCAAACTCATCTCAGGCTTGCTACAATGCTTAAGAACCATCTCAGAACAATTTGAAAGCTGTTACTGCAACGCGATGGCAAGATAACAAGATAACTCTGCCAGTTGTCAATGGACAGTGCGAGGCGTGTCTGCAGCGTGGGCTGTGGGGACCGAGAGAGGTAGGACGCACCGTAAGTGGACCCGCACTCTGCGTTTCTGCGCACCACTCCCAGTTACCGGCTGCTGAACTACGGTGGGTGCACGGAGAGGCGCTTCCTTCTCTTTGACAGTTCGTCATTTATTATATACGCAGAAGGAGGAGAACCTGACATTTACGTTCCGGGAAAAACATTTCTCTCGGCTTTCAACACACGGGAGGAATAATGCATTAGCAGACGGTTGCACGGAACCGGGATATTACCTGTGATAATGTTTGGATGTACCGGGGTAAAGGCGAGGACTTGAGATTATTGCATGGATCTGACGATGCTCACACTGAACGACTTTTTGAACGACAATTTGGGCAGAAAAAGTATGCTCTCAAACGTTACGTCTGCATGTTCCTGGCTCGTTTATAACAGTTTCAATGGTTCGACACAAGTGATTTGGATATTCCTCAAGGACACCGTGTCGGCGCAATAAACGAGACAGAGCGTTTAAAAGAACTAAGGCAATGCATCAAAGCTCGAAACCAGTTCAGAGAAACATTTTCGTATTGCTCTTGTGAACCCAGAAGCATGTCAGTTCCTGGATGTGCCAGACTCGGTGCCTGTGGTCTGGATGGATGGATGCATGTTTGCCAAAGCGCAATGATCTCGTTTAGCTGTCAACTCAGAGAGTTCGTGCGAGCGCTCGGATTCGTCGGACTCTGAACGGACCTGCAGAAGAGTAAAGTTAAGCACTGAGGTTAGATCCGGATCAAAGACAAGGTAAACTAACACCGTTTGTTGCTACGATATATAAGGGGGTTGCATGCTTACGAGAGTCTAAATGGGGCATTGTTAACAGCAGACCTTTGACATGCTGTGATTGTATCGTTTTAAAGGGCAATGGATAGACAGTGTTTTTTTATCTTTTCTTTCTTTACAGAGAGAATAGAAGGAAAAATAGCTGTCAGTTTTATTGAAAACATTATATTGGTACATGCAGGCGCTGCTCATACGAAACGATGAGGCGGTTGCTGTTATTTTTGAGCGCTTTTTCCTTCATTTATTCCCATTCTGAACGCGATTTCCTCAAGAGGATTAGCAGACTATTTATAAAAGACTTTCGCCACAGTTTCCAAATGATTTTTTTTAAATCGCATAACAAATGGCGAGAAATCCCGTACCGCAATACCCAGGAGCTGACTGGGTTCAGGACCATGGAGAGCTCCCGTTGCCTTTTGAAGGGGGTCCTCTTATTTTTGTGCATAAGTAAAGGTACGCAAGTGATCCTATTCATATATTTTAGGAATAAGAACGATTGTCAGAAATTGTAAACTGATAAGCATTTGTCAAGACTTTTAACCCTTTCATTTACCTTAACAAGGTGTCATGAGGTGTTTAAACTGGTTTTAATAAAGAGACAAGATCAATTGAACTTGTAATCTATACTTTTCTGTTTCACACCTTAGCTAACACACAAAAATGCACAAAGAGTGAGTGCTTGGTAAGCGAAATTGAGTAAGGGAGAGGGTGAAAGCCAGGTAAAATCATTTGAAGGTCACATTTGACAGAAAACAAACATTCTTAGTATGAAGATGTATGAACTAGCACTGGTTTGTTCTATTGTCACATGACAGACCACACGGGTGCTGTGCATCTCAATGCCGCTATTCTTTTCAACTAAAAATAACTTGTCTAGCAAGTGAACTAACAGTATTAGATATGAATCACAATATGATGAATATGATCAAAAATGAACTCATTAGCCTGTATTGGCAGGATCATCACTTTCTGCCCAGTAACTGGTGCCACTGTGTGCCACACCTAGTGGATGTTAGGCATCCTATGGAAATGTATGTAATTGCTTGCTTTTGTATGCATCTATATGTGTCTGTGTGTGACTGCAAATTTTTTTTTGCAAATCTCTGTTCCAAAAATGCACAGCAAATATTTGGAACAGGCATTTTAAAGGTTAGGTTATTTTATTTGGACCAAAAAAGAAAATTGTTTGTATTGCAAGCATTTTTTGCTATGTAAACTATGCATGTACTTCATGTGGCAAATTTTGTTTGCCAAACGCTGTTTTAGAATTGGATAAACTCAATTACAATTAGATTACACTAAACAAGTTTGTGCCAGTTAAGACAGAAACAACTTACACTTTTTACAAGGTGTTTTTACATAATTGACATGCCTTTTAACAAAACCATTGTTCACATGTCTGAAAGACATTAGAATAATTTGATATTTATAAACAAGAAGCTAGGCTAATGCTACTTTAGACACACACCCCTGTTTCACACCTATTTTTGTAGCTGAATGGTTCAAAACTTCATTATCTGCATTTTCATCCAGTCTATTCATTTCATTTGTTATTTCAATTATGACTCTAAATATTGAGTCTGACAGTCGAGGATGAAATTCTTGAGCTAAATCAAGGTTGCATTTGTAATCAACATCATTCTATCAGAATAGTTCAGTCTCTTTGGCACATAACTAGCTAGGATTGTAGTCATGCTTAGCACATATTACAATTGATGGCCTTGGCTCTGGCAACTTATTGGATCATCTGCTGAATATGTGTTTTCTCTGTATTTTCATTGGTGAAATATGACTGGTGTGCTGAGATGTTTCAAGGGAAGAGGGGAAAATTGAGAGAGAGTGCCTCTGAATCTACTGCATAGAGCCTCTCTCTCTCCTCTCAGTCTGACATGGTCACTCTGTCAGCTCTTTGGGAATTAGAGGGTGGGAGTCTATTACTCTAAATCTGGAAACCCTGAGGCAAAGCAGGCCCTCTCTTGTGGCTCTGTTCTGCCTGGTGCCATCCAGCCAATCCTGTTAACGCAACCACCCATATTCTTGGCCCACTTGTGTGTATATCTGTGCTGCAAGTACTACAAGATTGAGACAATGGTTCTTCTTATCAATGCACTGATTATTGAAAACTATTTGACTACAACAACTCATTCTTGAAACACTCTTTCTGCAGCCTGACCAACAAGATACGAAACATGACTCTAAAATGTTATTCTGCCCAAACATCTTGTTGTGTCTCACCTCAAGTCAAAAGGCAATAAACAGCATTTTTGTTGTATACAATTTGCTCTGAGAAGCCTTAAGTGTCCAAGATACTGATTCAAAGTCAGAATTCTCCTCCTGTGATCTTATATAACTCTTATCGTCTTACGACTACCATCGTCTAACTACTTATACTATCCTGCCTCCACTGAGGTTTGCTTTAGTTTATTCTCACCACTCCCAGAGCCAGATTCAATCTCTCTTTTCACTTTCATCTCTAACTTTTTCTAAAGTACAAGGATGTTAACTGTGGTGTTCAGACCACACTTGCCATTATGACCCCTTTGATCACAGTTCTCTGAAACCTTGCATCACACAGACATTATTTCTGTCCTCTCCTTACCAAATAGCAGACATCTGACAACTGGAATAGGGCTGATTACTGCCAATCAATGCCAATTCCAGTGTAGATAGGATAAACCACTTTCACACAGGTTTGTCATGATTTAGTCTGTCACATAAAAGTCATGATTCTCAATTCTGATACTGCAGTTAAAAAGACCATTTTAATACTGACTATGTGCAGCATGGCAGTGTGTCAATAATAAATATTCTAGTCTATAATTATGAACAAGGAAATATATTAAAAGCAGTGAGTAATTATTATTTTGGCCTATTTAAATGAATATAAATTCACTTAATACAAACTGACAGTGTTTACACTAATACATTACCAAGAGGGCAAATTGACACAGACTGGCATTTACCACAAAAAATATGGGCACATAAGCTTTTAGTCAGACAGCCCTCAGACACCACATCCAAACACAGCAGAAAGATATTGGTACTTTTATTTTGTTGAAATAAAATATTCCTACAATCATATAAAATGTCTTTGGAGATACTGTGAAAATGTTACTTTCAATCAATCATCCATTCATTAATTTAAAATCCCTTTCTCTCAGCTATCATTTAACCTCATTCTGCACCTCTATGCCTTCATGTATTCTGCCTGAGGGAGCGTCTGTCTTTATTTCGCTGTCATTCCTGATCATTTGTTCATGCATCTGCAGTGTAAACACAGCTCTGTTACTCAGCACTCTGGCCATGGTGAACACTAATAGCTAATGCCTGTGGGTGGAACACATACTGTGTGTAATGCCAGTGGATGGTAAGACACAGCAGAGGGAAGGGTGGATGTCTTTGAATGTCTACTCAGCTAAACACCAGCCAATTATCTCAATCACTGTGGTGTGAAAAGCACACAGCGTTGGGTGTTGGCAAGGAGTTAAAAATAGAGCATTTCAAACATGAAACAGAACCGGGTTCTGTCAGCATATAGTAATCGGTTTCATGTTGGGTATGTCTTGTGTATTTGAGCACAGAGGGTGTTAACACTAACAGCGAAACATGAATAATGAGAGTAAAACTGTTTTTTTGCATGCACATTTTAAGCAGTCATTAAAAGAATAGTGGGATTTACTCGCATTGTTTTAAACCTGAAAACGCTTTTTTAAGGTTGACTGAAATACTACTATGTTCTATATAAGTAACTATATAACTATCATATAGCTATATAAGTCATGTGCCTTGTATGAGGAAATGATCACTTGCATGACATTTTATTCCAATAACATTGATGCCTGATTTATTAAAGCTGTAATATGTAACTTTTGCCTCTCTATCGCCATCTCTATAACATAAAAATGCAGGTTACTTTGCACACTTATGTTGAAGACAACCTGACATTTCCTGCAAAATCAAAATGGGAGGTCAAATTCATAACTATTAACATTGCATATTAACATTTACATTAACATATTAACAAATACATTAACACAGGAACATATTTGATATGCTAATTTACATTAACATATTAAATCATACCTCAAATTCTAAATAATTATTAACATTAACAATGCATATTATTTTTGACATTAACACTGCATAACAACATTAACATGTGAACATTGCAAAACAGAGTAAGGAGTGTATTGGCAGGATCACTGATCTGTTATGTTTTCCTCAACTATTTTTTTTACCCAGGATAACGATTGCAGCTTTAAAATGAACCGATTTAAAATAATGATTTGTTCACAAATGTGTTTGTATTCCACACACATAGAAACAAATTTGGGTTTTAACCATGTGAGACTAAATAAATAATACAGAATCATTTGGGTGACTATTCCTTTAACACATGCTGAGTTTGCCGTTTTCTCTCTGCCTCTGTGATCTGAATACATAAAGACATGCAAAATTTATTCACACAAAATATACTCATTTAAATGTTTATTAAAATATAATGATGGGCTTTTAGTTAATGTGCTGAAATATTTAAAAAGCAAACAGCATTGAATTAGCTTCATGAATATTACTGCATGACTGGACATGTTTGGCTCTTTAAAATATACATTGACTTACCAAAAGTGTTCAGAAAAGTACATAAATAATTAAGGAAAACCAGGAAGTTTGCCAAAAACCCTGCCATTTAAAACCACCTACCCACATATTTACTTTCAATATACATTAAAGCCTTACGGTAATGTTTTAATTCAACTTTTGCAATCTTTCATTTCCACTCATTTCAAAGTCAAAGCACTGATTTGTTATATAAAAGACATTCTATTTTTAATTCTGAATGGTGTACAACCCTGTTTTTCACACATCATTGGGTTTTAACTAAACGTTTATGAAAAGCAATATGTTGGTAATATGTCACTCTTGTGCCCTGCAAAACGAAACTGACATAATGGAAGATGTGTTCTTACTCTGGTTCTGCAGTGATCAGGTGTGTCTGCTTATTGTCTTCCTGTTTATATGGATTATGGTGGAAAAATGATAGTGATGCACATGGACTGATTGTTGGTGACAGAAAGATGTTTATTAATGCACCACGCTACAGTAGTTGTCTGAGACTGTGGTTATATGATAGACAGGTCTATTTTCAGGTCTATTCTTATGCAGCTGTACTCAATCAAGTCAAAATTTGGTATCAGCTATCTTAGATGTTAAATGAGACTTCATAATACTAGAATAGAGACAATAAGGAAGAATCAGGTTACATAAGAAACAGCTTTTATACCACAGCTAACTGTGTTAACTTGAGTCATAAAGTGAAAAAGTGACTTTGATGCTTTAAAAGACCCAATAAAATCAAAAACAGAGTTTAGTCTTAGTCAGCTTTAAGGTCTGCTAAACCCTAATAAAATGAACTTTTAAAAGATTTTTTTATTAAAGTTTTCTTCTCTGGGAAAACTGTATAGAACATAAGTAATCAAAATTTTGGTCAGAGTTTTGGTCAATCATATGCACTCTGAAATGAGAATATCCCCTGTAATTTTACCTGCCACCGAGTAGCAAATACCAAAACAATATTCGTGAGTGTGATGCCACTAAACTCACAGGGTCTTTACATTTTGAATTACAGTCATTATTTCCTTTAAATGGTTCCGTACATCCATAAATCTATATTGTTGTGAATAAAAACGCTTTCTAATGTGTATCTGCTGAGCAGTTGTAAGCAGAGCTTTAGTATCATGTCTGTAGAGTTTTTCTGCATCAATGCCTGTTGAAGGAACTTCATCCATCATGCATGCAACATTCTTATTGCTTTTTAAGTCAAAGAGCCGTAACTCACTCCTGCAGGGCTGTTTGTGTGGCACTGAACTACCAACCGAACCCATGTCGTAACAGCCTCTTCCCGGAGGAAGACTTTCCGTAAATAGACGATCAATCTTGTTCACAGTGTTTTATTACCTCACTTCCTGTCTCAGTGTGGGAACACTTCAAGTGCCTAATGGTTTGTTAAGTGCCGTCCTTCTCTGGTCTCCCTTACCTGCGACCTAGACACTGTTGTTATTCCCTTGTCTTTATCATCCTTCTTTCAATTTCTTTTTATTCGCTCTCTCTGTTGCTCTCTCGCTCCCTCTCTCACTGTCTGTGTATTCCATACAGAGTTTGTGTACTTCCTCGATACACGCTCTGTCAAATATGACTCATATCCCACAAATCCATAATCATTAGACAGAACAGGCTGTCAAGCAGAGAAGAAAGCATGAGCTATATATGAGTGATAATGCCATATACAATCAGATGCATAGTGGGAAAATAATTGATGATGTGTATGGTTACTATGGCAACAGATTTGGTCATGATCATGATTATTGCGATTATACAGTTATGGTACGGATGATATTTAGTTAGCCAAAACATTTTTCCATACTATTTACTCGCCTTCATGTCTTTGCAAAATACACATAATCTTTCTTCTATATTAAAAAAAAACCCAAACTATTTCTTAACTGAATTTTAAGAAGCTGCTTGTTTGGTCAAAAAACGAAAGTGATTGGTGACCATAGCTATCAAGCAAAATGATTAGTAAATACAGCCAAACTGCAGTCAGCTAACCACATAAAGTGCTGTAGACTGTGCGCTTTGAAATAAAAGACTTGAAATGTAGTGGATAAGACAGCTTAAATTATGCTTTTATGGTACTTTTTGCTCTATAAGAGGTTAACAGCCTCTGTGCCTATCCATTTTTACTGCACAAACGACAGCATTTTATACATTCTCATAAACTTTCCATTCTGGCATAGCACAGAAGAATAAGTTATATGGGTCTGAAGCAATACGAGGTAAAGATGAATAAATGATGACAGAAGTTTCATTTTTGGGTGAAGCTTCCCTTTAATTCTAATCCTCAGAGGAGCTCCAGCTCACATACCATATCATCACAGAATCAGAGCACATTTCCTGCATTTAAAAGACTTTAATAATGAGCCTTAAGAATGAGGAAAAGCCTTGAAAGCAGCTTTTGTGTTGAACAAAAAGTTGCCTTATGAAAAACTATTGAAAACAGTTACATAAAAAACATGACACAGGGTGGCATGTCTATGTTATTTTCTGGGTGAATTACAAACATTCCATTAATAACATCATTGCATCTAATAATTACTTCTGTAGTCCAAATACAATTTACTGATGTTTCACGAAACTGACAAATGTTTAATACAAATTAAAAATGCATAGATGAGAGCTTTTTATTTACAAATTTGTTTTACTTATTCATTGTTTATGTGTATCTAATGGGCCAATAGATTTGATTAAGCTCATTAAAAGTAATTGCGTGCTGCTCGCGGCATCATTGCTCTTAAAAGCCTCTCTGGCCAAGGTGAGAGTGTCTTGTCATTGCCGGGTTGAGTTAATGAACACTTAACCTGACCGTGTTTGAACAGCCTTCTGCTCAAAGGGCAACATTCCCATAATGCTTTGCAGCATCAACTTACATCTAGAGATACTGGTATAACCAAAGCTTGCTATAGAGGGATTTACACAGTGTTATACAGGCTGTGCGTCTATAGCTGGATATCACTGGGAGAAAATGTCTATTATACATGTGGTATAATATTCTAGTATTGTACCAAAGTCAATTAAAAGCAGACAATGAGTTCTTGTATACAGAGAGTTCTTATATACATATATATATACACAATATGTTTTGTCCTTAAATATATACATCACAAAACAGGTCTCACACACGACAATTCTGCAATAAAGTTTTTGACTAGCAGTAAGTGAATCTTTAAACCAAGTGAAGGAGTCGTGGGCATCACACCTGAAATATCTTACACTAAGAAAATGAAAACTTCTGATTTAGTAGAAGTAATTCCTCAGTGTGCAGAGAAGAGTAGAGAGAGAAATTACATTCTTACTTAAGTTGTCCTTAGGCAATAAGTCAAAACAGAAGTAAAAGAATCACTCCTAATTATAACTGAGAATGTTTGCTAAGAACAGAAAAAGCATTTATGAAACGGCACCTAAAATAAAAAGTCGGAAAGTTGAGTCTTCAAGGAGTAAATAAACAATTTACATTTCCAATAAAAATATGAACAATTCCATTGTCATGTTCGTTTCGCTTTACTAGCATTTCACATATTGTTGGATGTTTCCAAAGAGACCTGTGTAATGTTATTAATTGTAATGTATTGTAATGCATTGCAATATAAAGTAATGTCCTGCATTTAGATTGTATATCTGATATACCTTCCTTTTTCTTCACTTTTACCTCACCCCACATTTTTCCATTGCAGGGGAATATCCCCACAGCAAATGTTGTCTAGGTGCACATAGACAGAGGATATGAATGATGTCTACTATACTACACTTACTATATACAAATATTTCTGTATACAAATAACACTTTTATCCTGTCATTAAAGAGATTAGGCTCTTGATTATTAAAGAAAAATAAAGACAGTTGCTTATATGGTTGCTCATTTATGACACCTTTATATTCTGTCACGAATGGCTATTGCATTTGTACAGCATTCATTCTTTCTAGTCGGACGGTTTAAATGTTACACGATTGTTCTTTACTGTCAAGCTATGGTTCTCATTATTTATGATGTAGTTTAAAAGGTAACTGGAAATGACTTAATATTTCATCTTTTCTCATTAGATCTTCCAACTTCTGAGGAAGCAGGAAGTCTTTTGTCACTAGCACAATGTCTCTACATGACTTCAGATTTTCCACGACATTTCATAAGTCAAACGAGTGAGCAAGTGCAGAAATCTCTTGTAAGCGGATTGGTTTTGGTAGCGTCCGCCACGGGCTTCACTGTTACAGAATTGATAAATGCTAGCAACAAAGTACATCAGTAAAAATCTTGACAGACACTGTGGTAAGGAATATAAAACCAATTCTGTGGCACCAATGACGAAGAAATGAATCCTTCATCTAAAACCACATAATGTGCCAGTACATACTATGCACACACACATATATATATATATAGTAGAAAAACAGTATGGTCTATGTAGTATGCATGGGACAGTATGATTACATCCATACTACATCCGCCATCTTTTGTCATGTGACGCATATGCTCATTGACCTATTATGTACTAAGTAAAATAATAAATATATGTGCTAAACCATGAGAAAAACATTCCTTTTTACTTTATAATACTTATATCTGGCCAGAGCCACCCAGGTCACTGTTTTCCAGTATTATTAATTTACTCACTTTTTAAATTTGGTAGGTCCTCAGCTTGCATGGCCTCATGGGATTCCCTCATGACTTTCAGACATGCTACTCACAGTGCATACTGATTTTTGTACACTATGTAGCATGGAAGTAGGTCATTTTGGATGGAGGGCATGTTCCTTAGTTTAGCATCATTTAGTATGGATGAGCTAAACTAGACATGTTGTACCAACCTGCCCACATAAGGAATTGTTTTAAGGAATAGTTTACCAAAAATTACCCCATCTCATGTTTTAAGATACCTTTTAGAAAACTATATAAATGCACTATAGAAAGACAAACGCTACCTTAGTGTAAGGAGCAGAACAAAATTACATCATTAGTCATTGAAAATCATCTCCATCTGCTACAGCTCTAAAATCAAATACGTGCTTATGCTGCAGGCTGGACATCAATAACAATAAACATCAATGATTCTCACATACTATAAAATCATCACAAAGCTTTTATAGTGCTGTTTATAGTGTCCTGTTAGGAGTCTGACAAACCTTGGTCACTAAAAACAATATAACAGGATCTTGTATTGAAAATATCTGTATATATTATCCTACAGAAACACCATAAAGGTTATTTTACACATACATTTACATTTTAAACATAAATTTACTTCACTTGTCTGTTCTTCTTGCCTAATGGTTAATGCTGTAGATCTGACATGGATTGCTTCAGCTTGTGCCGAGTCACCACTTTTATAAAATTTTAAATGCCTATAAATTGCCCTTAAATATACAAAGACACTCTTTTAATGTGTAGTAACAGGGAAGCTCTCTTCTCTCTGACACAAAGCACTAAGTGCAGGCAGATATATGGTCATTCCCTACTAGACCACCCCAGCTGATTTCTTTGAAATATTACTTTTCATTTTGCCAGCATGGCTTGCCTTTACCCAACATTAGCCTTAAAGAAAAAGTTAAAACCTTAAAGTTAAAATTACATGCTAAAAACCGTATGTTGCATACTGTTAATTTCCATTATTTTTTATAATTTATCCTCTGTAGAGCACAAAAAGGACATTTGTTTATGTATATTTGTAACTTCATTTGTGTATTATTTGTAACTTGTATATCAACATAGAAGACAGGCTAACTAAAATGTAAGAACCTTCACTTGATTACTTCAACTCCAATTGCACTCGTGTCTCCATCCTTATTGAAGCACATGCAGTAATTTAGCCAATATCCTTTACACATAAAATCACTTTTAATCTAGCGAGTCATTACACAGTTATTAAACCTTGAATGCACCCAGTAGTAAATTATTACTGCTTTCATTACCTTCTATATCAATTTTCACATTCTTCTAATATCTGTGAATAATTTTAATATCCCTCAAAATGACTGTCCTGAGTGATGTTTGGGAAGTAATTAGGAATGTCTTTCCATTACTTCTTTAGTCTGATCAAAAGTTGCAGGCCTACACTGAATATGAAGGCTCATGTTTTGCCTTTGCGGTATTAGGACTGCAAAGATTAAGCTGTGTGTGAAGGAACACAAGGCAATCAGACAGGGTGCCTCGGGACAGCATTAAACTAAAGAGAGAGGAGGACAGAACAGATGGAGAGAAGGAGAAACGGATGTTAAGAGCAAGTCAAGAAAGGTCTCAGAATGTTTGTGAGATACCATGAGCAGGATCTGCGCCCTTAGAGAGCTCACAGATGTCTGTAGGTTCTAGATGTCCACCCTTCATTGAGGTTCTGCCTGCTTCCTGCCCTTTGCAAATATTTTGGGTATATAACATAATTATGCTTTCAGACACCAACAGGAATACAGAATACTTAAAGCTCAGGTGAACAGGTTTTAAGGCTTAAACCCATTCTGTGCAATTCTAAAGATTCTGTCTTAATATCAGCAGAAAAGACAACTTGTTTATGTCTGAGGCTATGTCAGTGTGTGTGTGTGTGTGTGTACACCATGGTCAAAAAAATCTTGCTTTTTGGATTTTTTTTCCAGAAAATATCTTATGTGCCTTCCTAGAGTTTCAAAAGGCACCAATGATGTCTCTGTGTGCACAGGTTTGCCAAGATCCCAAGGTCTGCACTGAAACATCAGTTATTTTAAAATGAATCCAACACTTTTCTCCACAACCAAATAAACTGAACTATGCTAGTCACACCAACTATATAATGTAGGTGTGAATATGTCTGTTGTAGGGAGAAATATGTGACTAAGTTCAATACTTCAATGAAACACAACTGAGATCATCACAAGATCTTCCTGATCCATGAAAGAGCAACTGCTAAACAATAGTTGTGGTTTTAACACAACAGATGAGGCGCATTAGTTTTATATGTCTATGAAGAAAATATGCCCTTATAAAAGTATAAAATGCCTCATAAAATTAGTTTCTGGTGGCAAGTATTGCCTTTGTCTACATAAAGTTAATTTCGGATAGCAGTGTGTGCTGCGTTTCATCCCTTGCACCGTAATTTGGCACTTGATATATTCCCTATAAAAGGAATCCTCATGAATTTTTCATTGGAGATGCAGTGTGGCATTCTCACTGACGATGCTAAGCAAAGTGCTACCGTGGCAGAGCTAAAACAGTAAGAGCTAAAACTGCTACAATTGATCAAAGCATTAATCCATTACTGTTTATGCTTTCTGAGCCCTCGAGGGACAAAAACTTAACATGGTCTTTCTCCAGCAAGTTTTTTAGACCAAAGCATTAGCATACTGAAGTGCCCATGCTAGGCCCTCGATACACATCACACACAATTGGTGCTTGACACAGAAGCACACAAGCACAGCCAACACGTATTCACACAAACAGTCAACTAAAGCACCTCCAAAAAATAGATAGAACTATGAGAATGCTCACAGTAACATTTTTCACGTACACCCACAAACGCATGTGTGAGCAGTTTGTACCTTAGTGGCGCCATAAACACACGCTCACAAACAGACTGCTAATCAATCAGGTGCGTCACAGTGGGTTCTAGCCTGTGGAGCAAAATTGGAGCATTGCTCCAGTGATTAGATTGCTGTCGGGCCCCCTCATGTTCTGCCACACTGATGCGGGGGCACCCCAGGGCTCGCCGCTCCGCGAATGTAGGTGCAGACAAAATATTCTCACTCCTGCCGGCATTATAGCTCACAGCGAAACTGCTGCAGTTCCCAATTCTAATAATAAAAAGGTGAGCTGTAACATTATCTCTCAAGGGAGTCTGATGTTTCTGGACAGTAAGATAAACATTTTAAGTGCTTATATTAAAGCGTTTATCTGTATTTAGCATTTCCTACGGGCACAGGCAGTCCATTCTCAAATGATATGCATAAAATTCCTGTTCAGGCACAACTGGCACAGATTCACTGATGAAATATTCATCGGAGATTGGAAAATAAGATTCAAAGCAAATTTTTTGTATTTATTTCATCTCTTAATTTTATTCCAAAACAAATACCTTACTACGTTCTAATATACCTCCCTACTAAATTTATTCCATTAAGCATAGCAAATAAAAAAGGAAGTAAAATTTAATGTTTATTGTGCTTTTTTGGGGTAAAGCAATGTGCTGCTTTCAAGGGAAACAATAGTTCATTTACAAAAGAGTCAACAGCTTTCCATTTGATCCACACATACAGAAAGGGGCCATTTTCAAAAGGTTTTGACAATTCACCAGTCGATCTACACCTTTGCAGACACGCAAACCCCCCATTGCACATCCCTTCAGCCAAGGGCTTAGCTGAGCATTTTTCACATCTTGAAAATCAATTTTATCGCTCCCTGCAATAATAAACAATTCAAGCCCTCATTGGCCACAACTGTGTTTTGCTTCCCTGTGTTTGGGGGGGCAGTTGGGTGAACAAAGGTTCGAAAAATGGATACCCATAGGTGATAATATTTTAATTCAGTCAGTTGCAACATTGCAGAAGCTACATCTTAGGATAGTTTTACTTATCTCAACTGTGTTTCAACTATGTTGCTGTATAAAGTCACATTACATATATCAGTAGCATTAAAGCATAACATGATTTATGGTTATTTCAAACAATTGGGTAGCAAAACTGTTATGTTGAATTGAATTTTAAACTGAAGCACAAAATTTATAAAATGATTGTAATTTAAGATATTTTTTAAATAAATGTTTAGACCCAACATATAAAAACAACTGCTAGAATAAAACACATTTAGTTTGTTGTGTTTTTACTGTATTGGATTTTTTTCCTCAATCTACTGCGCTACTAAGACATATTCCTTGTGAACCCTGCATGACACAACTAGCCCAATACTCTACTTCATAGGAATAACAAAGAAGAAATATTTAAGGCCTTGACATTGTTTCTCAAAAGTTACTGCAGCTATAATATTATTATGAGCATTTGCTAACTAGAAGCTTTACCAAAAACATTCTTCCTCTTATAAAGATGTTTCACATCTCCTTCCTGTCTATGCCTGAGAGCTTGAGTTTGTCACATTTTAAATGAGACATTCACTGTGATTATTGAGTGACTCCATAACATTGCAGCTTGACATGTTCCCATTTTTTAAAACTTGCTTTGTTTCAAAGAGCTGTCACAGATATGTCAGAACGCAACGTCCTTCGCCCTGTCTACACACTTAAAATGCTCATCACATTTAAATGACTGGATACAGGCATTGTCAGGTTGAAATATAGTAAGTGTTTGTGCCGAAATTCACACTTGATCTCCTTGAGGTGACAAAAGCACACAAACAAAAGCTGACATGATGTGGAAATGTTACTGATAATATAAGTTTCAATATTTTACATTGCATTCATAGGACACTGTAGATTGTCACAAATTTCAAGACTTATCCAGATATGATTCAATATTTTTCACCAAGACTTTAGGTGATTCCTAACCGCTTAAGTGTGTCTGATTAGGATTAGAATTAATATCTTGGAATAAGCATTGGCCTGAATTCAGATTACAAATGGCTCAGGCTTGATCATGCTTGGGGTAATGTGAACTAATCTTGTTATACTTCCTCAGCTTCCTTTCAGAAACATCATCCACTCATTTATCTCCTGCTCAACGCTAAGCCTCTGCCTTAGAAAATCATTCATATTAGACATTCAGCACCGGCCAATCAAAACCGTTCCTTTGTACCAATCAGATACAGCCAAGTCTCTGCTGATAACAGAAGTCATTACTTGAGTTGGATTTACTCCCCAACTGAATGCCCGGTGCTTGTACACCGTGTGCTGGGCGACCGACTGCAACCCACTGTGGCATGTGCCACCTTGGGCAATCTGTAGAACTCGCCTGGAGGGAGCCACAGAGAGAGACAGACAGGTCTGGAGAGGAATTCAACTCAGTGTCAGTGCAGAGACTGGCAGAGCTTGTCTGGCTTGGTGTGAGACGATCACTGGCCCCTTGGGTGCGAGTCTCCATTAATGCATTTTCTGTGTCGCTTTCTGTTCTGTTGAAAGCAGAGATTGCACTGAATGGATCAGAAGGATGTACTATTCTGAACATGCATGCCTTGGGCCAACACACTTCTCTGACTATGATTTCTGAAAGATTATTTTGCCAGGGTACAAGGCAATTTAACCTTAATAGCAAAACAGTTGTGCAATATCTGAGGATGCGGTTAATCTAGACCTCATATCTCACTGTTGCCATACTTGTAGTCAAACAAACAGAAGTGTATCATTGGGCTTTAAAAGATGGGTGCGGAGTTGTGGAAATCAACAAGCCTTGACTCTGAATTTGATTCGGTCTCTTTGTCTTTGAACAAACTGGAAGAGAGAGGAACCCATGTAGACCATGGATCAATATTCAAAGTAACAGAGATATTGGATGTATATATAACTGATAAGTGGCATTTTCTAAGTTCATGTGTTTTCATGAAAATTGGTCCAGTTATTTGGTCAGTTTTATTTCATGTTGTAACTGAAGTGGCTGTGATAAAAATAAGAGCTGTGGCCTAGTGGTCAGGGTGTTTAGGCTGGAATACAAGTTCGAATTCGGCTTGTGGCATTCCCCCTTTTAATTTTCTTCTGCTACAATTGACAAAAATGCTTGTTTTTAGGATAAGAGAAAACAGTAACATATTTAAAATAGTTTAAAATTCATTTTCCCTGAACACACTGTTGCTAATTTAAGTTATGCCTGCAGGCCAATATCATCAGATACCTGGGAGTCAGTTTTAAAGCTTTCTGTAATKGTCATCATGAAATGATTTATTAAAATGCCACTTATCACAATAAGAAAAAAAGACACAAAGGTAAGTCTAATCTGAAAATTTGTGATGCACATGCATTATATTTCACTTTGGCATTGACGGTTTTGTCTGACTAGTAAATTAATCACACGAACAGAACATGGCACTTCTTTAATCAAATAATGCTCGCGGCTTCACAAACCATCATGGTCTCACTGTCTATTCTCAAGGTGTGAAGAATCCTGCCTTTAACTAGGGCGTCCCAAACACCTGCTGCATCTCTTCCATCCCATCCCCAGATACTGGTTAAAAATAGTAATCAGAGTAATACAGAACAAGACTGTCAGAGCAGTCTGGGTTAACATTTGCATGTGTCTGAAATATTCATTGTTTCATGACTGATGGATGCGTTCATAGTAGTTACTTAGAAGCATATAAAGTTACTTCTAACTAGCACATATAACAGTGTATAGGTTAAAGGGGTTGTTTTAACATCCCTTGTATGATGGCTTACAAAAATATGTATTGTGGGTCTGCAGGGACTGAGGACACAAGTTACAGCCCCATGTTTTTTTCTCATTGCTACAGCTTTGAAGAAATCAATAATTTATTTTGGCTATTTGCATTTAAATTCCATGGACCTTGTGATCCCAAGGCATAAGAGACTGAAAAACAAGCAAAAAGTTTTCAAAGCAAGGTTACTTTAACTTCTGGTCTGGGAAATACAAGCTCTTTTGAAAAAGAGAATACTAACATCAATGAGAATGGAAACATCAAACATAAAACCATGGATAAAAGAGAGAGAGGCTAAAAGAAATTCAGACTATACATGCAACATATAAATATTTGTTAACCAGTTTATACAGCAACCAGGTTATCAAGTTTTGAACATAACCGAGAGCCCATGAGCAAATACTGCAAATTTTAAAGCCAACAAAACAACTGGCATTGAGATGAATGGGAAGGCTAAAATAAATAACTGGATTCTCCTATAGGGGAAAAAATATTACACTTGCTTCTTAGTCCTTACTTTTAAAAACCATGTCATATATGTTGGTATGCATTTGCTCAGCTGAAGATTTTACTGCAATCTAATTTCCTCAGAATCTCTGGGTCAGAAATGTTGCTCTTCCCAAATATATCAACATTATCACTGTTGGGTAAAATAGAGAGAAAATAATGAAGAGGGAACTAGAAACTAGCAATGGGGAAACATTTTATGACATGACAGGCAATTGGTTACAGTGAAATAGCTCCATTTTCCTTCAAACATTATACTTTATATCAAAATGATAGCTGTAGCATTAAATATTTGTCTTTCTGAGGACACTGATAGTATTATATTTATTATAGCTTAGTAAAGAATGAAAACAGTATAGTAAAAAAAGTAGTCATGGTGATAAACAAAATTCAAACCATACTTATTATATGGCAAGAATCCTACTTCCAGTTCATACCAAACTTCACTTCTAGAAACTACATTGGGTAAAAAGCTGCATTATTTACATTTGCAGTCTTTGGTCTTCTGGCAGGATGGGGTGCCAAGGTTTGGTTTTGGACGCTAAAATATTTACTTGAAATTCACATTAAATATAAGAACAGGAAATCAGAGACCATTACATAATGACCTTGGCATATAAAAGAGAAAAAAAAATCAAGATATTGACAAGTACTAAAATAAATCCCTTCTGCATCTGAAACAGAAGGTGTCTCTTTTCATGTTAAACCACCTCTCACCTCCATCTTCAAAAACTCTCCAACCATCTGGGCCTAGGCAGAAGGTCTACAAAGCTCCTCCACTTCCTGTCTTCATTCTGGTGAGCTCAGATGCAACGGAGACCTTTGAGACAACATTTCTGACTAGAACATAGCTGTGTGGATGCCTCAAAGAACATCTAAGACTAGCCTCCTCTAAAAAGGTGAAGATAGAGTAGAGCTCATTTAACACAAATTAATAACAGGGCCCCAAAATAGCATCATTCTATCAACAAACTCATATACACAGCCATAAAAGCAGAGACAGAGATGTGGTCTGGCTGAGAGTCTAATAAAGCTTTACAACTGACCTTCAGCTATCGTTCCTGCTGAAGCCAAGAGATTCCTGTTTTATTTTTCCAAGCTGCATCACCTCAACAGAGACTTAGAGCTAGTGAACTGTTTCAAAACTCTATTTTCAATGTATTTCCTTTATCAGACTGCCTGGAAACTTCATACTGAAGAATAATCTAGAACAGTGCTGTTCCGCTCAACAGAAAACAAAGAAATTACAGCAGGAAATGAGATCTCCACACTTTGTGATTTAACACATCTTTCTGCTGTGAAACCTCAGAGGAGAAAACTCAATCTTCAACTACGGACTCACACATGCTTTCCGTCTCAAAGGTGAACAGCACACTAGCGATTATCGTCTTGCTAATTAATAATTACAATTCATAGCCCTCTGCAGCATAATGACCTTGACACTGTTTGGAGATTGAATTCTGCTGAGCCCAAAACTATATTGCTCTCTTTTAAACTGGATTTTGAAAAAATAATTGTCATTTATAATTCATGGAGTAAAAACCTATTTTGCCATGATTTAGGCACAAGATTATGTAGAGTCATTAAATTTCAAACCAGCCGGATTCCACTATGCAGAAACATGAGATACAAGTGTGTGTCTATAAGTGTGTGTGTGTGAGAGCTCTAATACACGTCTGCATCCAGGTACAAGTGGCTGAGGACCCGTAATATATTGTTGCTGTATAATTAACGGGCACCGCAAATGAGCTGAACCCCATTTCTAATTTCCATCACTGTCACCCATTCCATTTGTGTTATAATACATCCTTCATAATTTATGAGGGCCCATTTCTCCAGCCGTGTCACTGATAGTGGGGCTGATATTGTCCTGATAAAGCCTGACAATTCTTGTCTCTGCTCTGGTCCGCTCAGTGTCTCCCCTTCCCAGACTGATCCATGTCTGCACAGCTCAATGGCTCTGTTATTGCCAGTGCCCATCATCTCAAATATTCATCCTTTAGTAGGCTGGGATGTGGCGGTCCCCGTTAAATGTGGCTCACTTTCTGAGAAATTAGGAACCATTAAAGGAAGCCTCAGATGTGACAGGATTAAAAAAAGCATTGCGTTCACCCGGGACATAAAGGAGCAAATTGGTATAATTCAAACAGGGAAAAGGATGCCTTTTCTTTGCTGATGACAAGGTAATGCATCGCTTGTGACACAAATATTTACAGGGGAAATCATATTTGATGAGTGCTGGGGCTCTGTGACAGAATATGGGTTTGTCTACAAGAGGCAAATATGGAGGAAGATGAGAAATATTCAGTGGAATCCCTTTGCATCCCTTTGAAGCTAGGTGCAAACAAGCTATTGGAGAGAGAAAGCACAAATGAAATCTCATTAATGTCTCATTTGTTTCTCAATACGAGCAATGATCTTGGAGAGCAAATTCCTGTGCTTGTCTGACTCCTATAAAAGGTCATTGTCTTCAACATGATGATTGTGATAGCATGTCTAATTTAGAGTTTCAGATTATGTCTCAACAGTGTTTCAGCCTGTGCTTAGGTTTCTCAAGATAAAATGTCTGCTATCAAAAGTCTAAAACTTTAGACCAGATCTCAGCTGTGTTACCCACATTGATTTATGTGCTGTTTTCTTACCGTATGTTACAGGGTTCACCCAAAAACAAAAATCCTATCATCATTCTCCAAATCCGTTTGACTTTCTTTTCTCTGTAGAACACAAAAGAAGTTAAACAGGTCAAGCTGCTCTCTTATGTTAAGCTGAATAAAGACTAGCTGTCAAGCCCTAAAAAGGACAAAAGGCACCAAAGAAGAACATATAATGTGAGCTTTGTGTGAAGAACAGACCCAGATTTATGTTAACAGAGTTTTCATCTTTTTGATGGACTATCCCTCTTTGTTTCTGACTCTTCTATTTTAGACAAAACATCTAAGACAAAGCTGATGCTGAGCTAAAACCTTATTTGTGACCTTATCTAGATCTTCTCACAAGAACATCTGAGGAATTAACTTGTTTTGATGGCTCCTTAGTGGTTCTTTCAATGTCAGCATGTACAGCACCTACTGTAAGTCCACGGTGGAGACCGACAGCTCACAAAAGGCTTGCAAATTGAAAGACAGAGGACATAATTAGACACAGAAGTGATGGGAAGATATGCTTACACTGGTGACGTCTCAAATGGTCAGGTGTTTGTTTGCAGGTAATTAATCTCCTGCCGAATGTTTGTGTGTGAAGGTTGCAAAGTTAGGGGCTCTCAAAATGAGAATGATAAGCTAATGACTTCGGATACTGGCGGTTTAATTGCATAAAGAGTCTGTTTGAGGGGAGCTGTGGTTTTGCTTTGGCAAGCATTATTCTTCAACAAATAGAACAAGACAGTTTCTCAGACAAGAGTTTCCTGCTCTACACAAGATTCAAATATTTAGACAGGCAACAAACATGAGGTTTTGCTGTGTAATTGTGCATAAAGGACTAAAGTAATAATTAACATTTTCCATGAATCCTTTAATCTCAAAAAGAGCAAGCAGTATGATAGGTTTCCATGTACTTTTTGGAATTTGTTATGGATTATGATTCAATAATAAAAGGGCTCACAAACAGCTGACACTAAAAACATCTGCCACTTTTTACATAAATGGTTAAAAACCTTAAATTAGTAATTACTATAGCCTGTTGGTAAAGCTCAATAACTCACAATTCCTCTCAACAAATGCAACAATATACAACCAATTTGTACATTTTGTCCTTACAATTGCTTGAATAACAGGGTTGAAGGTTGTTTGTTAAATTTAAGAAACTCAACTCTGCAGGGCTGTAAGCAACTTGAGATTCTTTAGAAGTTTGTTGTTTACTGTTAGGGTCAAACGTCTCAGAGTCAGTTCGGATTAGACACGCTTCCAAAGCTCCTCGCAACCGTTTCCATATGAGTGCATGTCCTAGATGTATCTCTTCTACAGCTTGCTGTCATTCACAGGCTCAGAGTGGATGTATGTCGAGAGCTGGGCGGCCCTTTTAATGGCCATTAAGAGAGCAAAATCAGCTAAAGAGCTGCAGCGACCTTTTCATCTGAAGTGGGAGCCTACCAGCTGACACAGTCATATTTAATGGAAGAATGTCACTTCTTTTATTGGATTGGTCATGTCAGTTCTTAATATAATTTCGGATATTAGATGCCATGAGTAACTGTGGTGTCATGTATGAATGGTGTAGCAGTCAAAGCCACCCTTACAAAAATTAGCTGGTTTTATTATAGTAAAAGTATAGTTACCATGGTATTTTACCACATTAATTTTTTATATAACCACAGTTTTACTACAAATATTATACCATACTGATACAATACATATATGCCGATACCATAGTTTTAATACAGTTTAAACCAAACAACAACAATTTTTGTAAGGGAATGCAAAGCAAAGAAAGCAAAGCAAAGAAAATATGTCTGCCAATTTAAAGGGTTCATTTAGTACAATAACAACTAAGCCTCAACATATATTTTGGGTTTCTAGGTATGATTAGGTGCGGCAACATTTTGTTCAACAATGTTTCTAAGTTGAGAACAACACAATAGTTAAAACTGGGTGGGCACAACTTTGACCTTATGTAGGTGTACTGTAGGGGGAAAAAAAATAGTTCTTGTCCTTCAGATGTCTTTATAAAAAAAATCTTTGTTTGAAACATTTTCTTTCGTATGTGAAGTGCTCACAACTTTGTTGGCTGTCCATGAAGGCCTGAGGTTCTACCAAGATTATTTGATTGCTGTATAACTTTGTACCTCAGAGAATGACTCAAATAAGATTTTGATGCTTGTACAGCTTGCTGAAGACTCAATATGCTAGAGACACAATAGCTTGGAGGGGTTCGTTCTCGCTTTATAAGTTCTGGGAAGACAACAACCGCTGTGTTCCCAGTAAACGTTACACTTGTTGGACAGAACACATTTTTTGGTGCATATATCATGCAAGAAAGTCCTTATCAAACTTTAACTCAAACCTATTTCTATATCTATCTTCCTAATGCACACCAAATTAACTAATTCTGTCCTAAAAATAAGGGCAACATTGAAACAGACAGAAAAATAATACAGCCTATTTAAAAAAAAAAGCAAGGAACAGCGGTCCATATCTTCTCATTACCATAACTGTATGAACTTGGTTCATTAGATCATTAGATTTTCTTGGGTTAACACAAATCAATCAATAAATCATTCGTTATTAATGGATATATACATGGAACCTCTGATCAGAAGGTTAATTCATCATCGTTTAATCTCTGGGTTCCAAGGGAGCAACTCACAATTATTTTTGTGTTTCTGTTTACATCTGACACTTAAATTCCACCAGAAGTTAATTTCTTTAATTGCCACGAGTTTAAATACCACAAATGTTAATGCGGCATTGACCAAAATGACGCACCTCCACCGCAGCGCAATAAAAAAAGCCTGTTTCACGGATAACATTTAAACTAGGCCACCAAACTTCCAATTTGTACCGAATTTGTTTTGCTTTATATTATTTAAAGCAATATTTGACATTAATCATTCCACGGTTTTGCTCTCTGTATGTGCTTCCAGCAGAGAGGCTGGGGGTGTAGCTGTTGTAAGTCTATGCCTGCAGGAAGTCCTCTGCCAGCTTAATTATGTACCACCCAATCGGATTTGCCGCTTTCCAACATCCTGCTGAGGTGACATCTCCGTTACCTTTGCATTAACTGCTTTTCTCATGGTACAGTTTTACTAATAATACGACTAGAATTTAGAGTATTTTAGACCGAATAAAATTAACCTGTGCTTTCATGTCTGACCTTTATAGACATTCACCTGGAAGAGAATCATGTCAGAGCACAACTACACAAACATTAGTCACCACGGCATTCACACAACTTGTTTTAAAAAGGTCAGCAGATGCTGTATGCAGCCACTAAAACTTCAAATCATTGACTACCATTGTGGTTAGCTTGACGGTTTTCCAGCCCCAAACTAAAAATAATACCATTGTTTCTGGGAAGAGAAATGGAGTTTGATTTTATGACTTTGGGTTTTAAATGTCTCAATTTGCATCTTGAGGCAGGTACACAAAAAGCCCAACGTTGCAGATGCTAATCTGCCCTGTATATACGAGTAAAAAAAGAGCCAAATAATTAGAGTTTAATAATTTACTTCATGTCTTGCTTGTTACAATTAAACGCCATTACATGCTAATGTTTTGAAGGCTAAGTTAATCCACCCTCTAGATTTTCATCCAAGAATCTTTGAAGACTGAACATCACAAAGTTCACAAATATTGCTAACAGCAAAATGGATTTAAATGACATGAAATTTATTTATTATAGGTTTATTTGAGAGCAGTTCATTTGATGCTATATTTTAGTGTAATTCATTATTAAACCAATATAATTAATTAAAATAAAAATATTTATTTAAAAAAAGCATTAATCTTGCCCTGACCTCTACGCAAATTCTGCAATAAATTTTCCAACCACCTCAAAATTCAAGCCTGAAGTCCCACATTTATTCTTTTGCAAGTCTGCAGTCAGCTCCAGTCCCAGCAGTCACTACAACAGATGTCCCCCTATGACCAAACCACACTTGCTGGGAGCAGACAGCATCACACTCATTCTTATGCATGTCTGTCTCTCACAGACAATTAGCCTAAAAAAAGAACTGTGTGTGGAACTGAGGAAGAAAGAGCATTTATATCAGACTTCAAATCTTGTATGGCTACATCTGTTGGGTCCTGCTCTAGCTAAGCGTCTGCATTAAAATAAGTAGAAACACATACAGAAAGCTTTTTCTGAGTATTATAGACATGCTCAGTTGGTGATATAGCCATTGTTTCCTGAATAAAAGCTTATTCACAGAAGTCTCAGTTCATGATGACAACCCTTATGACTAAAGGAGATTTTTACAAGAAAAACATTATGACATTATTCTCAGATAATTATTATTACACTATTGTCAGATAATATTCCACATTCTAGACAAAGTGATTTCAGTTTTACCCCTTCAACTCTGCATTGAATAAAGAACAAAGACTGCATGACCTAAGGTTCTGCGCAACCTGAGGTTCTGCTAGCTAAAAGAGCTACACCATCGAAACTAGCATAGTTGCCTAAACAAGAAATCCCAAATTCACACATTCACAATAGCTCACTGTAATGGGACATTTAATAAGAGCCTTTTATTACTCTCACTAGTGACTGTTTCGGTGTAAAAACAATGATCATGCAGTCAGTGAAGCAGAGCGAGTGAAAAGATAAAGGCTACTACAGAAACAGATAGGCCACATGACAGTCTGACCGTAGCCTGACAAACGGCAAATGCTGAAATTTTGCAGCAAGTATCTGAAATGAGGGAAAAGGGGATTGTTAAAAGCAGACAAGCTCATTATTTTTTCTGGTAAACTCATGAGCCATTTGCTACCTCCGTGTTGTTCTTTTTTGGTTTTAGTTCTCACAGGGAGATAGATGAAGACGTACAGTATGCATAGATATGCTTGTCACAACTGCATTATGGATCATTTCAGCAGTGTATCACAGTGAAATTCGGAATGAAAAAGAACGACAGCATTAGAACATCTGTGTTATGACTCAAACTGTCTTTAATATACAAGAAAATGTGTTTAAAATTCATTGAGACTTGTCGGGAACCAGATACATCAACATGCATCACATTAATGAGATGTTGGAAAATATCTTACATTGTGCCAGCTTGTTTCCATTTATAAATGATGATTACATGTAGAAGTTATTCAGTTTCAGCACTTAAACTATAATACAACTGCACAAACTTAACAGCTGATAAACCTGCCAAAAGCAACCACAGACTAAACACACGCACACACAAACAAGCAAACACACACAGGAAAGTATTCTGGGACATCAAATACAGATAAATTCTGCATTTACCACAATTAGAAATCAAGGTCATTTCACAGCTTCCTAAATTTATTTCATTTTGACATTGTAAGCACTGGCTAAGAAACTTGCTTTAGTGCCAAACTGTACAAGCAGCACATTTACTTGCAAACTCACCAGCTGGGTGAAAAACTGCCCAATCTGGCAACACCACATAAGACTGCAACATATTTTATACAAGCAATCAGAAACCTACTACCGTCAGGTAAACTAGCTCACTTATTTTGATTGCCAGCTAGCTAATGGCCTATAAGATGAAGGGTGTCGGGCTGTATAAAGAAAATAAATGGACAAGGAAATAGGAGGAATAAAACATTTAGGTTCATGGCAGTAGGCAACTGCGGTAGCTCAATTGGTACTGGCTCAAATGTACACAAATGGTGCTAGCAACAGCAAGATTCTGGGTTCTATTCCGAGGATATATTGAATATCGGATTTTATATATATATATATAAAATCCTATATATTCCAATATTATATAGGCTACCGGAATATATAGGATTATGTGTAGGAGCTTACTTTTCTTTTATTCATTTAGCTTACAGTGAGTTGAAGGTATGCATTTTTAGGGTATTGAACCCACAACCTCTGCGCTGCTAACACAATGCTCTACCAGTTGAGCTACAGGAACACATACTTTGAATACATTACAAATTACATTGGACAAAAACACCTGCCAAATGCATAAATGTACAAGGTGATTGCAAACATTGCATCACTGTCAGTAACAATTGCATTAAATCTTTGCATTAAAATATTCTGTATTTATATTATAAATATGAAATGGTTCACATTGCAACTAAACAATTAATAAAACATTTATATAAATACCAAAAAATATTTTATGATATATATATATATAAAAAAAACACTTTAATAATCAAAAGGATGCATCTAATGTTTTAACGTGAACCTCTGTTTTCTGAATATATTTCTCTACAGAGACTTTTAAGTTATTTATTTCTTCAAAACAGCAAAAGAGTTGCAAAGACACGTCCTTTCTATTCTTTTGGGAACTGCAAGCAAATACACAAGCCCAGACATGCAACAAAAAGTTTTATCGGAATATCTGTTGCACAATTTCAAAAATAACACAGGATTTCATGTCTCTGCCTTTATTAAGGCAGGCTCCCTGCTTAGCGTGCTGTCGATCGGTACGGCAGAAATTGATTTTTATGTCAATATCAGACATGCTAAATCTTTGAGCCTCTTTACAAATTTAACACACACATATGTTCTGTGTAGGCTGACAAATTTACAAAAGTTACTATGTGCGACTATAGACCCCACTTCTATGAGGTATCCCAGGAATGTAAGTCTTGTTGTGCCATTATATGTGAAAGCAAACAGCTTCAGTTGACTGGAGATAGATGCCCTTTCCCCCAACTGTCTGACATAATCAAATTCCAAACCATCCTTCAGACTGGCACATCTGAAGAGATTGCTTACACCAAAACACACTGCAGATATGTTGAAGTGTTGCTCTTCTGTACTACAAAAGACAAGACGACACAAATCTGTTTTAGTGAAATGTCAGCCCTGTCGCAATATAAACCCCCATTCAACTTCAAATCCATGCCGTATGCAAAATTTTCCCACTGTAATCTAGTGATTTTAGCACAATACAACAAAACAAACCAAGATTCCATGACAAGAGTCTAGCGTATTTTGTTTTGTTTGGGAGTGAGCTGGCATGAATTTTTTCGAACAAATGCGTTTCATAAACTAAAGCACGAGGCTTTGAGTAAGACGCCTCATAAGTAAGACACATTTGTCTCTAGTGGTGTTTCATACAATAACATAATACAAAGCATTTCTGTATACTGACAGTAAGATGAATGGGACACAATTCTTAGCTCTGAGTTTCAAGCATTCTGAAAGTGCAGAAAAATACGACTAGAATATACAGTAGACTTAACCTCTTAAACCTGCAAACCATTAAAGGCTTTACTGCTTTTTTCCATCTGTAGATATTTGGCACTTAAAAAGACTTTAAGTAACTTTTGACAGCTTGCTGGAAATGGTGTGGTTGTGGTGGTGGTGTTTAATTTATGCTGCCTAGGGCCGGTCTGTACTGCAGGCGATACATGCGGTAGCCTGGGGGCCAGATGTACTGCAGGGACCCATGAGATCATAACTTATGACACAAGTATGCTTCACATCTAGTCTTATATAGATGAGAGCAGTACAACAATAATATTCTCAGTAATGCAGAGTAATACTCACAATATTGGCAAGATGCACATTAAGAAACAATGTGAAAGCATTAATCTGCTTTTTAAGAGGTCTGTGTGTATGATAAATTGCTTTATTAATTTTCATTAATTTGTGCTACTACATCTCATTACTTAGTGATCTATCAGCTGCATATGTAAAAGTAGAGGATGTATTGTAACAAGTGTCAAAGTAGTATAAAATTGGCTAAGTTGTTTTCACTTCCATACTGAGGTCAACTTCCAGATTAAGCGTAGTTTGCTAGGAGAGGTAATCAGCTAGGCGGCGCTCTCCTTTCTCAGGAGAGGACATGGATTAGCTAAATGGATTAGCTAAATAGCTAAAGGGATTAAATAAATGGCTAAATGGATTAGCTCAGTAAAAAGGTGGAAAAATTATCTTTAAGTTATAATCATCACCAATGATTTTTACAGCTTCAGCTCATCTGCAACAACAACTTGAAACTTGACAATCAGCAGTTTATGGAGAAATTTTTACCACAGAAAACTTTAAACGCTTTCCTCATGGCTGTACTCTGCTCAAATGTTTGCTGTATAAAAGTTGTCAAGAAAATTGCTGCCACACTGTGATTATGTCACTGCACCAAACAAACCTTCAAGCAAAACACTCCAAACAGAACTTTTGCACTTTCTAGCCCAAGGCTTGGTGTTTTTAGAGCGGCATAAGACAAAATGATAAGGGGATGTGTGCTCACTGCAGCCTGACTAGCTGGCACTTCAGTATAGTCCTCATGTTGATTGTCCCCGAAGAGTCCTGCCTGTATTTGATGGATGCTTTATTCAATATATAGCTTTCTTGCTATCTGGGCTTTGATCTGACCCCCTTTTCTTTGCTTCCTGCTTTCACTGGTTCGTCATAGGACACGTTTATAAATTTCCCCTGGCCTCTAAGCACAAGAAACGCTATAGTTCACTCAGTAACTGCAAGCTCCCTTGGTCCCAGTGCTCTTGCGTTAGGCTCCGTAGTCGGCCATCAAAGACTTCTGACGCATAATCGGAGTTACATCAGCGGGGTGCGTTCAAGGTTTAAAACTGTTTGATGGACTAAGGGTAAGAGAGTAAAAGCGGATACAACTCATACCTGTAGCTAAAACATTGTGCGCATGGACTGCTTTGGTAAGCAGGTCACTTGAACCCAAGGTTCAGTGATGTAGCAGATGGTGTTGTCCATGGGGTTACATATAAATATGTTGTTCGGTTAAACTGGCGATACCTCTGCCTGAATGACTCAACTCAGCACTGGCATTACAAAAAACAACAACTTGAACATATGCTTGTGTACCAATACAACAGAGAGACTGACACTAATAACAACAACAACAACATTAAGATGACTCTAACTATAATTAAAGACTTACCATTTTGACTTATTTTGTTCTAAAAAGGCTTGCACTTTAACACAGTAGCATAAACTCGTGTTCACACTTTAATCAGAGAACAGAAAAAGAAAAAAAATGAGACCCATTGTAACTGTAACTCACACTAAAAGATT
>JBAJNP010003227.1:0-41099 GCA_036877545.1 Yasuhikotakia modesta | reverse complement strand
TATTAGATGTGCTTTCATGTACTGTAGGAGGTGTGGCTTTGAAGAGGATTGTGGAAAAGAGGGCGGGATCTTATGCTTTTAAAGCTAGCCTCAAAATTGCTTTATATTCCATCATATATTTAATCCAGCATGTTTAAATTAAACTGAATTAAATGTGTCATACAAATTTTCTCTCTCATCCTTTATCTTGTTGACTAACACTTTGTCGCCCTGCATTACGTTGAGAAGATTAGCAGTGAGTGACAGAGGTTCTACAGACCCTCAGCACATCTGAGGAACTTTTGAGGGGTCGTGTCTCCATTCAGCGAAGGCTTTCATTCTCACCATAAACCCCTCTAAACTCTAAACACACACATTCTCAAAGCCTGACTGACATCTGAAACCACAGATGGTGGAAAGCAGAGCTTTCGAGAGCCCGTGAAAAGGTTCAAGCCAACAGTCCTATATGCCAAACATATGTGTTCGTTTACACGCACACACCTCACACACAGAACAACACGCCGTGCTCTTTGAAGCCGCCCACCGAACATGCAAGTGAGAAAGAGAGAGAAAGATCTCTACAGCGGAGAACTCAGCCGGCCAGATGTTCCAAAGCCTGCAGATGTTTCATAAGCCTAAGAAAACAGAGCGTGTGTGTGAAAAAGGATTTCCAGTAGACTGTTCTTGATCCAGAAAGAGGAACACTTCTGGTCAGAGAGAGAACTCCATGCATTCCTGAGGTCACTGACCGAGAGCTAAACAGCAGGCATCAGGAAGTGGGCTGGGAACGAGGTTCCAAGTTGAAGAACGCAGGGATCAATTCCTATTAACAATGTGACGCCCAGTGCCGGAAGAAACCTCGCGAGGATCTCCAACCAGAGGTGACAGATAAAAGTGTGTGTTTGTGTGCAGTACATCACGCACATTGTGGTTTTGGCTGGAAGTGTTTTGGACGGTTTGCGTAATTAAATCCATAAATACAAATACGAATGAGTGCACATACTCTGTTTTCCTCTCTCTCTCTCTCTCAGATGTCAAAACTGTGGGAAAAATATTCAGGCACACATACTGTCGCCTTCATCGCAGATAATTCAGATCTGAAAAGGAAAGAGAGAGAGTGAAAGAGAGAGCCTGTCATCGTGCTGGTGTGTTGTACGACGCACAAATATTTACACTCGCAACGACTAATGAGAGACTCATGATTGAGCCAAAGAGAAATTAAACACACCCGTGTCCATCGCCCGCCAATCTCCACCCACATCTCCATCATCCGCCAAACCCCGCCCATCAACTCCATCTGTATTTGAGGACGAGGGGAAAAACAGCTGTCTTAAACTGGTGTGTTCTTTTCGCACAAACAACTTTGTAATTACAGGCAGCCAGAAACCTTCAAGCCGTAAAAAAGTCATTTAACGTAAAGCGCACAAAGCAAACACACGCATGTACGTTTAAAGTACCATCAACCATCCATTCACAGACAATAATTAAAACCATCACAGAGCTTTTGGGAATAACCTACAACGATCCCGACGTGCGCGATTCAGAAGCGACAGAGCAAACTAACTAGATTGTAAACAACCGTTGACGGTTTACATGGACCGTCATATGGGATTCATCTACAGCAACATAATTGCAATCGGGTTTCATCGAGATCTTTGAACTGATCGCTGCACTTCCTGTGGAATAAATGGAAGCAGAGAAAGAAAACAGGACAAGCGTGTGTAGATGCGCACAGATCGCTGAAGCCTGACAACATATGACTGCGTTACACCGCTCTGGCTTTCATAAGTCCTGGCTGGACACCATCAGGGTGGAAAAGTCTGAGGGGGGCAGTTAACTCCAGGAAGAGGAAGTCTTTCTATAGAGTGTTTTCTCTGTTCCCAAACAGCCGCACCTTCTCATACGTACATTTCAAGTCATTTTAGGATGCATTAGATAAGACCTCTGAAAACAAACATAATGAAGAACCAGACATGTTTGTACAAACAAAACAGCTCTAAAACCTACAGGCTTCCTAGCTAACAATTTTAGGTTGTAAGAATGTTATGTGTAACGTTTATTTTAACATATTATTTTGAATGTTCAAAACATCCAGTTTTTAGACATCGCATTAACATTATTGTTTGGGATGTTATTCAAACTCGCTTAAATTCTGAAACATTAACAACCATTTATATATAACATTACAAAAAAAACATCCTACTAACATTACTGCAAGAACGTGTTTGAGAACCTTAAGAGGACTTTTTAAGAATGTTCCAAAAACGTTCCGTGTTAGCCGAGTTGGCAGGTCGTGTAGGAAGCCGGGTTGTTTATTTACAGCACGGCCCGAGTGTTTCCTGAAAAGACACAGTCTGTGAAATCATCAATTTTAGCCGGATGCCTCCTTCGCCCCATGGCTATTTTTAACCCCCCACGACTAGGCCCGGACTTTTCAAATCAACACAGGAGGAGCCCTGTGCTTTTCTCGCTGTGGCTAACCCTGTTTGTCACGCTAACGTCTGATCCGCTTGTGAAGACTTTCCTCTTCATCACGCAAACACGTTTCTACCTCTGAAGATTCTCCAAACAATATTTAAAACGGTCTCAGTCTTTCAAAAGCTGTCAGTTAACAAGGTTTATAAGGTTTTGTTTAGTGAGTTTGTAAACGTTATGCCAGTATATAATATTTTACAGTATATGTTTTATACTCACCCTTGCACTGGTTGGTGTTTTTGTCCAGGATCGCCTTTGTTGACACTATTTTTCCATACCTGTAAAAAACAAAAGAATAATATGATCAATTTAAACCAACCTGCATGAGTGTCTGAGGTAAATACATTTTAAAATGCTGCTATATACTACTGTACAGGTTATATATGTGTGTGTGCATTAGTTACTGTAAAGGTTGTCTCCACGCATGCTAAGCTAAAGTACCACTAGACTAACTCATACTTGACTGTTTTTGTCCTGCTTTGGTCTTTTATTATTTATGTAAGTAATAAAATGAAAGATAACTCAATTAATTCTGTGTTACTTAAAACACAGAGATGTTTTATATGTGACTGTGAGCGATGTTTGCTATGAACTCAATTAAAAGCGTGAACCGAACTCAGAGTGTGTTTAATAAAGAGTTAACTCTCCGCCTCATTAAATCCCTGAGGAATGAACCTTATCAATACATCAATACCTTCTTTAAAAGGAAACCATAAACAAGCGGAGGTGGATTTGAGGATGTTAGCTTTAAACCCCAGTGAATTAATTAAGAGCAGGACGCATCACAGAATCTTCACCAAAATCCCACCCTCATTTTCCCTCTTTCACCCCATCTCAGTGCACTAAATACCCCTCTGTTCATACACTCTCTCTCTCTTGTCTTTTCACCCCCACAAAACTTCTATTCACACAACATTGTGAAGGAACATTGTGTTCCTGTGGCTCAACTGGTAAAGCATTGAGTTAGCAATGGAAAGGCTATGGGTTCGATCCTTAAAGAACACACACAGACACACACTGACAAAATGTGTAACTTAAATGTACTGTATGTCACTTGGATAAAAGCGTTTGTTAAATGTATAACTGTAACACAATCACAAACTCACAAGGGGAACGTTTTCAGAACATATGGTTTATGTTCTCTGAAGTTAAGTGCCCTCAAAGTTATCGAAGAGCATTTCTGTCATAACATTAATAGTTAAATATATATGTGTTAGATTAATAGATTTTATATTTTTTAAATAACACTGAGTTGTAAGTGGAATGTTTTAAAAACATTACAGAAGTAAAAAGAGGTTTAAATAACGTTCTTCTAACCAAGCAACCAGGTTACGCTTCAAGATGAAACGTCTGAATGTGAATCACTGAATGTTTCAAAAACATTCAAAATAACATTTTTGCATTTTTGTTATGTTTTGTTACAGGAAATGATCTCACAACTTAAAATTGTTAGCTGGGACGCCCACAAAACCCCGTTCACACAACAGCACAACCACAGACTCACAAAGTATCTACACAACAGATGAATCTCTCTCCCGCTCCTCTAATAACATATTCCTGCCCCGCTGCTCTCCTTTCTATCCTGAAAGGAGGTAATAAAGTTACTTATCGCTTTTGTCTCCGTCTGAAGACCGGGAAGCTGATGTGACTTTTAATTAATATTTAATGTGGCGCCCACCTCCAGGTAGACACTAGAGACTGTATTACCCCACCTTATGAGGATGGAGGCGTTTAATAAGGGAAAGATCATTGTACTGTCACCTAAAGGAGGCATCGTATCGCTAACGTCTGGAAAATGGCAGCTAATTCATCAGAAGCCTTCATAAACGTTATAAGCACGCTAACGGCAAAGCTAAGTCAAGTCAATTCATGCTTATTTGTATAGCGCTTTTTAAAATAAATATCTTTTCATAGCAGCTTACAGAAATGGATCACAGATCACAGTGTTTTAATGTCTTTAGCCCCCAGTGAACTTTACAAAATCTGCTCTGATGTTTAAAAGCCCCCAGTGAATAAGCCAAAGGCGACTGCGGTAAAAAGTATATGGAAAAAATACTTATGCAAAATATACAAATGATGTCATCACACATTCTGATGTCATGTCATGTCTATGGTTTTCGATTTTTCCCTTCTGGAGCACAAAATTCCATACAGTACAGCGAAAGTAAACAGTGTGTTCGGAGACAAGCAAAACCAAACCATAGATTTGTTTAATGCAAGTCCTGCCTCTACATTTCACGTGTTTCAAAGTCATAGGTCCAAATTTTATAGCATTTTTCTCAGTCTCTGGCTAGCATTTACTTTCATTAAACCTCAACAGTACAAAGAAACTCGCACAAGTTTGGAATTTGAGGTTTCCTGTCAATTTATCAACAAAGTCTGATCTTCGTCAAGTCGCGTCACGGCGCGCTGTGTGAGTGAAGGCGGATGTTTTTCGAAAACAGATAATCACAAGTGTGGGATTAGAGAGACTCATTACAGAAACAATACTGGTAACATGGTTTGTCAGTAAACAAAGAAGAAGCCCAGGGGACCGACGACAACCACACAACAGAAAGCAGGAGACATGAAAACGAGGAGCCCTGCTGGAGAGAAAACACGTAACGGACCACAGCGAGGACACACACCAGAGCCGTTTGACTCCAGAGCTTGATTTGCTGTCATTTCATCTCGCAAAACAAGCGTCAGGACAAACACAAGCGTCGCAGATCAGTGAGAGGGTCTGTGAGGGCGGAGCTGAAGGAGGGACCTACTCAACATATCTTGCAACACTAGGAGGGAATGTACTAAAAATATCTGGCAACACATTTTTAAGCCTTGGTCTAAATGAAAGTTTTTGTTAAAGGATTTGTCAAATTTAAAATAGTCAAACTATTTTTTTATCATTGTATATTATATTTTATCATTGTACATTTTTATGTATTTTAAAAATACATAAAAAAGTTCCAGAATTTTAAAAGTTTTTCAAACCAAGCAGTAAAATCAATACAACATTTAAACCGTTTAACATTTTTGGTACTCAATGAAAACATTAAGGAAACGTTCCTACAACCTAAAATTGTTAGCGGAGCTGAATTGCTTGTCAGGGCTACGTTCACATTAAAGGGCTTTAATGTTTGTGCGCATTCTGACTTTTGATTAGGATCAAAACTCAAGTGTTTACTAGTTCAAAACTTTCTGAACCTCAGGGCTGGAGTTTCCCTCATGGATGCGTGTTGTGCCAAGAATCTGACCTTAAATAACATCAAACCAAAGAGGCAAATAGTTTACAGCCAGAGCAGTTGTATGTTACAATATTAGTAAACCACAGAGTCAATGATATATTATGATAATGATATATAGCAACATAATAAACAACATTGACAATAATAGCATAATACGCTGCGTTCCGGTGAAGCGCGACGCTACGAATCTGTAACCAATAAATCACTTAAACCTCCTTCCGTGCTAATCAGAGTTTGTGTCCTAACCAGCCGTGACCGCGACAAGTGGTGCATGACAAGACATTTTATTGGTCGTTTTTTTCTATTTTGGTCACGTTGCATTGGGAAGCCCCACCCAGTTTGCCTTTTCATTGGTTCTGAATGCTGCTCTACACATATTAAACATCAAATATGTTCTGATTGGTCGTGTTTTAGTCAATTTGCGGAAACATTTTACTTTCAGTGAGGAGAACTTTGCCACTAAGCAACACCCTGGCAAACTCCTACAACACTTATATGTGCAATATAACTGCATAGCAACGCCCTGGAAACACCCTCAAAATTCCAGAATATAAGCAATGGCAAAGAGTAGCTTTAACAAGCAGCGCTAATTAAAAACACTTATACTGGACATAAAACACATTGACACATGGGATGTCAGTGAAGAATTATGGGGTGTAGGAACATCAAGGACAAATTACACCTCCACACCTTTGCGATGAAAGTCGTAACTATTAATACCAACCAAAGGCAAACCAGCTGTGACACACACAACGAAAGCAAGCAGGAACGAACACAACAACGCACAACAACGCCCTGACAATAATAAACACCCAGACAGCTTTAATTAGGCTGTGACACCACACACACCACAAATCTCCCGTCAACCTCAAAACTCAGCCTCCACATGGATCACAAAGTTCTGCTGGTCCGATCGGAACATCTGGATCTACAAATCTTCTCTCCACGCTGACCAGAGAAGATCAGGCCCGAGAGAGAGAACCACAAATAACATACACAACCTCCATTTCTAGCCTGGAACACATTGAACCCTGTATGATCCGCAGTCCGTCCGCAGGAACATCAAGTCAAACTGATAAACACAGCTGGAGGATTTATGTTAAAGTGATGCATGCGACACAATCACTGCTTTCAAATAACGAGAAAAATCTTTGCTAGTTCACACAACAATATCATATTATTCTTACATCAAAAGCATTAGCATTAGATAAAGAAAGCTAACAACTTTAGGTTTTAAGAATGTTCCCCAATGTTTCCATTAAGTAACAAAAAGGTTTAAAATAATATTTAAAATTTAATTTAAAAAATCCACAGTTTAAGATGTTATAAAAGATTCAGTTTAAATATTTTTAATCCACAACATTTTCACAACCTTCCACTAATAATTCAAGAATAACGTATTTGCTGTATACAAGCGTCACCAGCATTACTGCAATAGCCTTAAATAACATTAGATGTTCTGAGAGCATTCCTTGTTAGTTGTGATGATGGAAATCATAGCACAAGTCATGTTTTTCAGATAGTACAGCGTGTGACTTCTTTCCAGTCTGCACTGAGATTTATGGTGCAAAAACATGCAGAACGCTGCAGGTAAATGAATATAAATCTGAGTGCTACAGTGAGCCAGCGAACAAACAGCACAATTTGTGTCACTTCAGAGCAGCAGTAAATTCACTCTGTTCTTACCCTGGAAGTTCACAGCCGCCATCATCGTTGTCATGGCAATCAGGATATTACTGTATTTACATTTATGCATTTTAACAGATGCTTTTATCCAAAGTGACTTACAGCATATTTATGATAAACCTGTACGTTTGATTAGTACATGTGCTCCCTTGTGGTTGCGGAATCGAACCCACAGCCTTTGCACCGCTAACTGAGCTACAGGAACCATAAAAATACAGTATTAAAAATATAACATTTATGTCAGTCCAAAAAATGGCTTTTAATGGCTGTAAGTGAAACACAGAAGTTATATTTCCCTGCTTCGTACCATACATTCTCTGGCTAACAGAAAATGCTCTCAGAACGCTGGCTAATATTCTCTAAAAGTTACCCAAAATGTTGTTGCAGTAACATTAGTAGAACCTTTTTCATGTTATATCTTATCATTTAAAAACATTAATCCTAAATTGTTAGTGGAACGTTTAAAAAAAGCAGCAGAATTTGTGAGTTTGAATATTGCTCTTATAGCCAAGCTAATGCCTTAATACAACATCTAATAAAACTGGACGTTTTGAAGGTCTAATTTTTGTTACTTAATGGAAACATTAGAGAAATCTTACTACAGCCTAAGAGTGCGTTGAACACACAAAACCGCAAACACCCCGCGAGGTTAAACCAAAACACCTAAAGCGATTTTAAACGAAGATAAACATTTTTCTATAGCGACACGCGCGTGTTTGAAAGATCGGGACGTGGCGCGGTTCGACGTGCTGTGACAGCCCAAACAGGAAACGAATCCCAGCTGATCCGATCGCCGTCGAGACAACACGTCTTGTGTGCGCGGCTTTCAACTACAGTGTGTGAAGTGCTAATGACAGTTCTCAAAGGGCCCACACACACTCTGATCTGTGTTTTTATTTTCCCCTGAGCACCAGCAGCCACGGATGCCGGACCGTTTGAAGTCTCGTGCGGAGAGATGCGAACCAGCGTTCTTTCAACTTCCATGCAGGTGGGTGTGGAGGATCTCTTAATTGGCTAGCGCTGCAGCTGTCTGGCCCGTCGCGTCGCTCGCTACTTCTGCGCGTTAAGTTGCGAACACCTGATGTTTGTTTGTACGCATGGCTGCTCTGTTGCCTTCAAGAAAGTGGAATTATTCTGTAAAAGTGAGAGAAAGTTACAGGTGAAAATGGCTGGGAATAAATGACACCCCGACATTTAAATGTATAAGACATATAAATGATAAAAAACGCCTTAAATGTCTTTTAAAAATGCAAGAAATGTGACTGCCAGTGCAAAATGTCTGAATGTATGTTTGCTTACTTACAAAAAACATTTTAAAATGTGCTTTCCATGAATGGTGCAATTTTAATACCACAGGGCAAATAGCACTGACTTTTTTAAACAATCCACAATAGACATAGTTAACTAGAAAAACCATGAATTAAAAATGACCAAAAATTTATTGATAGATAAATCTTATATGTTGTTCTTTGCTAGTTCGTGAAACTCTTTTGCTAATCTGCCCGTTTGTGTCAAAATTGTACCGCAAGCTGAGCTAACAGCCCAGCGTTCAACCTGTCTTGAAGAGTCAAGAGTTCAAAGCAATGACTGACATTTTCCTTTCCATCCCAGACGTCTGTGAGGCACAAATCAGAGCAGAATCCAGCCTGAAGGATCTTTATCCCGAGTGTTTAGTCACCTTTTCACTAAGCCTCTCACTTCCTCTTCCTTTTCCACCTCACACTTACACTGACAAGACCCGTGTGATACTGAGAGACAGAGAGATCGAGTTTACAAAGACTTCAAGACGCCTTTTGATGGCTGGTGGCTTTTTGGCCCTGGTGTTCGCTCTGAACGTAGCCGGAACAGGTGCCGTTCAAGAGGAGTCGACATTCATCTCACCTCAGGTTAGCTTTGAATGTTACACTAGCTTTTAGGCTTTTCACAAAAACAGCAGTGGGAAATAACTGCTGATATTGCAGGCCCCTGTCATAAAGAAACTTTACTGTACTGACTGTTATCTCACAACACTAAAATGTCGCTTTTTACCTCAAAGCTTCTGCACAAAACAATTATTGACAATATGATATGTTCACTTTCCACTCACTACAAGCAACACCGCAGCTATCTACCTCAAAGTATGTTAAATAATTCTCAGAGAACTAGTAGAGTTAGTAATATCCGCGAAAGCTTTATTGTAATGGTCCCTTCAACAGACATTCGCTTTGGAAAGTACATGACAACATAACCTACCACCTTAACTCCTTATTCTACTAATCCTACTAGTCAACTAGACGTAGTCTAACAAAATGTCTAACAGAAAACCAAAAAGTGTAACAATAACATACTGTCACTTATATGAGGAACAGAAAAAAATGTAGGTTGGTATTAAATGAAAATCTTTCATCGTTTTAAAAGCTCATAAAATGTTCTGTGTTCGGTAATAAGACATGCGAAAACCAACGTCACGTGACATCACACCTGTCAAAACATTTGAGGCATCAAGTTCTTTTTAAATGTTTGACTGGAATGAAACTTAAATGCGGTCTGAAAACAGCACAAGACTGACGTATCACACCGAACGTTACTTATGAGGGTGTCTCAGATATTGAGTTGATTCAACCTCCGAATACTCGGTGGAACCGACTGTTATAATTTTGGACGACGGTGGCGACATGAATAAAAAATGATCTCGCAAAGCAAAAACTTGAGTTAAAAAATATGAATTATGGATTCTTCTTCAAATCATTAGAAACACCGGCCCACTTTTCTTCCTGTGAATTAGACTTTTCAGCGGCAATGAGAAAGAGACATAAATCAAAATATGGGAGGAAACTCTAACCAGGGAAAAGTAGACAAGCGCATTGTAAGAAAGCAACACTTTGAAATAAAAAGCGTGACCTGTTACTAGCCCTGTCACTGCCTCTGGATGGTTTGCATGCCTGGGATGCCTGAGTTATTTGAACTGGAGGGGGCCGAGAAGGAGGTTCTGCTGACTGAAAATGATATCCCACCCCAGAGGCCCTCCAGATATGGCAGCCCTGTACACGAGGGCAACTCCTCCACTGAGTCAGTTAGTCAATCAGAAAGAGAGAGAGGGAGGGAAAAAGAGAAAGAAAGTGATACAGAGAGAGAGGGAGAGAAAGACAAAGAAACAAAGGGGGGGGGAGCTGCCATTTTGGGTTCAGGTCTCTGCTGTATTTTCTATGGGTATAAATATGATATTGTTTTATATGCATAGAAACGGGATAAAAAATAAAACAATAAAAATGAGAACTGCCAAGATGCTATTGGAAAAATATAATAACACTCTGACATTACTCTCTCTCTCTCTCACAACACACACACACACAAATTAAATCTCAGTGGTTGTTTCTACACAGCTATGAGATTAAATGGAGGCTTTAGAACAATCTCACTCTCACTTTCATCACAGCTAACGCCGATTAGCGCTTTCTAAACGTTCCCCCAACATCATATATCATATATATCATAAATGTTATTCTTAGGCTGTTAATGTAACATTGCTAGAACATTCAAAACAACCTTTTCAAATGGTTTCGTTACTAAATGGAAACATTAGGGAAATGGCTTTCTTACACTTGGCTTTTTGTCCTGACACTAAATCTAAATAATATCTGAAGTTCTGCAGGTTTCTATAGCAACTAATTTATCACAAAATTCCCCCCAAGAAAATCTAAACTAAGATGCATTTTAATAGAAACATATAAGACAAAGTTAATGATTAACAAACTGTGACCATTACATTTGCTGCTTTAACCTACAAGCGCACCGCTGATTCACAGTATATGGGATATTTCTGCTCACTGCTGGAGAAAATCTGCCACGAATCTTTCTGAGCAAAGAATTTAAAGATGGTAAAATATGCAAATGAAGCTGAGAGTGCTACACTTTAATCAAATCAGCCCAAATATTTACAGTAATAAACACACAATGGGTGCGGAACAAAGAACTTGACATGACGTGTTTTAATGTGCCGGGCACACGCACACTGAGACATTAACAAACAGAACTGAAGCGAAATGGAATCCTAATTTATTTCTCATAACCTCTATCCAAGTGTGAGCAGAATTGGGCCGGATGGTCCTCAGTTTCTCTCTGTAGCATTAGATTAAAATCAGAGATGTAATGAGGGGCTCTGAAATGCAATTATTTTAAATGGTATTGTAAAATTCTGTGTCCTGAGGTCTGAAACTCCATAATATCGACTCATGGAAAGAAGAAGTAATGAACACACGACTCTCCACCCTCTCTCTCTCACACACACACACACGCAGATGCATAATGAAAATACATAAACAAGATGACAACGTGTTCACCCAGGGCTCTCATAAAAAATTCATAATTCATATTCAGGCCCTTATGAAAACACCCCGGCATATTTTCTGTTTTTTTCTCCTCTTAGTAAATGTAACTCTCTCAATCTGACCTTTTTACCTCTTCTAACACGACGCGACCGTGATCATAAAGTCTAGTTATTTGTTTCGAGGTCTCGATTCGCATCCGTTCTGCCATCAGATTTTGACATGTTCTTCAATTATCAGATTATCTCATTAAAACGCGGCTAGCGCGTCGAGCTGAAAACCAGACGCTCCAGGCGAGATTGTGGAATCTGCTGAGGCCACATTTTCATCTTTAAAGTCGAAGCCTATTGTGTCTTCAGCCTGAAAACCCTGCCAATCTTTCTCTGGAAATCACAGGAGAAGATCTCCGAAATGTCAGCCTGACAGAAGCACTTTTCAGTGCCCTCCCGACACCTGCAGCACCAGCCACGAGAGAACGGAACGAGGTCGCTAACCAGCCGCGCATATGCACACGCCGGCACGTGCGCTGCGGTTCAGATCTCTGCGCCGTGCCACAGATATGCATGCATGCATGTCGCCTGAATCGCTACGGCGTCGTGTTAAAAAAGCACAAAAGTGTTTGTGGCCACTTTTTTTTTTCTGCTGAGCGTCGGAAGTGAGCCCCAGGGCGAACTCTTCTGACCTTTCCAAAATGCTACTGCCCATTTGGCACGATATCCGCAGCTAATAAAACTTTCATAATCATGAATTTTTTATTCCAATCCCACTCAAGGCCTTGGGCTAACCTGGACCACGGTAGCCCGAGACCCTGAGAGAGATTGAGAGACCCGCACGCGTGTGTCACGGCTTGAGGTCTCTTCGTTTCAGTCCCCGGAGCTTTGGCACGTTAACATTTGGGCGCATTATAAGTGGCAGCTGTTTTGGTTTTTGAATTTCAAATACTGAAGCACCACTGAAACTCTCCCATCCTCGTCCTCAGTCTGGGAACTGCCCTCAGTCTGATAATTGCACGCATCTGTGAAAAGCAGATCTTGGTTAAGGGATGTAGAAACAGCCTGACCTGTGAGGAGCACTCATGCATCACATGCACTCTGGTGGAAATGCTTGTCTTGGCTAGACTTGGCTAATGCGAACACAATCAGTTATGTCTTATAAAAACAGGAAACATACATGTGGATGTGCATTCGGCCGTGCAGCGCACAAGCAGCCTAATGCCGCTGTTTATAATACTGTTCAAATCAATTTACATTAACAAGAAAAAGAGAATAATATTGCTGTAAATTTCTGTCTTCATATGCTGGAATAATTAGACGTACTCAAAAGACATTCACCTAAATGAGAAAAACTTGAAGGCTATTTGCAGTCGTTTAAATTGAAACTGCTGAGTTAATACTTTTTTCAATAAAATAAGTGTTTTCAATAACAATGAGTTGCTGATGAACACTCTTAATGTATAAATATAAAGAAATATTACAGGATGGTTTCCCAGGATAAAAGGATGCCAGAACTTGTGTCTTAAAAACCATTTTTAGTCTTATTTTAAGACACTGTTTAACTTTCATTAATTACTTCTAGACTAAGGCAAAAAACCCAAAATAACAATGTCTGTCAACCCGGGCCTGAACGTTTGCATCAGCGTTGAGTATCAGAACATTTCCCTGGGAATGCTCTACAGTAAACGCTGCCTGTAAAGCACTGACCCCAGATCTGTATTCTCACTCAACTCTACAGAGGGAAAGTTGGGAAATTAAAACGTGCTCACAGAAGGTCACGGCGCTGGAGTAAACGTCTGGGGTCTTTAGGCAGAAACCCCCACGCAGCAGCAGAGATTGATATCTGCATGAGTCAGGAGAGATTATGCAAGCTGCCCCCTGGTTCTTGTTCAGCGTTTTATAATGACCTTCCTGCGCGCTAATGATACTGACAGACCTTCTCAGTTTATAGGCCGGACTCTTGGTTCTGACCAATCGCTGCGACTCTCTGATCCTGCTTGACCTTCTGTGTCTGCAGTTACATGTTTGCATCAGTGCGTTTATATTGAAGCGCCTACACACGACTTTATAATCAGGCATCCCAGCTAACAAGTAACATTGCCACAATGCTGGCTAACGTTACCTAAAAGTTCTCTTAAAGATCTCAAAAAGCATTGTGTAGTAGTAAACATTAGTGGAACTTAGCAACCGTTAGCAACAGATATATATTGCTAATCAAAAACGTTATTTTCTTAACAGTAATACAATGCCAGATTTGAGCTATCAAGAACATTCCAAGTAACATGCTTTGTGCTTGTAATGCAAACGTTAGGAAAACGCTATTACAACCTAAAATGGGGTGACTGTTACAGCAGGTGTAGAGAGAGACACTCACGGCTGGCAGAGTTTGATCAGGTCCTGGTCGGTGGTCCCAGGAGGAAGACCCCGAATGTACAGGTTGGTTTTGCTGAGCTGCTCCGCTGCACTGTGGCTGCTGCTGTTGGTGCTAGGGCTGGGCGGAGCCATGGGTGGAGGGGGCGGGGCATATGACTGCTGCAGGACAGAAAGAAAGAGAAATGGGAGTTTTCAGATAATTGATCTATATGTGACACATGTGAGTAAACGTATGAATATTAGCTTACATCTCATCACTTACAAAGAAAGAAACAGTAAAAACCTGTTCAATGTTGAACTTTAGCCAGTAAATGCTGTACATAGGATGTTCATGAGAGTCAGTCGACCACAGCAGATATATTTAGCTTGACACAAATGAAAATATCAGACACACATAACCAGCATGTGCACGTTTTTCAAAGAAATCTCACGTAATGAGGTTTGTGCTTACAGGTATTTAGAAACCAGCTACAATAACAGACCACTTTTCCTGCATTTTTAAGAATCCGTCTTGAACACAACTATCAGTCCCAATTTTTAAAAAATGACTATTCTGAGAGAACCATATGTTATTGTAAAAATCTTCTAGCCTCCAGCTCACAGCTGACTGGCCCCTAGATACGCGGCTAACAGGGAGTCTCACAGCAAGTTAACAAGTTTCCCTTAAAGTTATCAAACACATTCTTGCAGTAATGTCTGTAAAAACATGTTTATCGCTATACATCATGTGTATAAAAACTTTACAGAACTTAAAAATGTTTAAAAAAAGTTCTGATTACCAAACAATATAAATAAACATCCTGGAATGTTCAAAATAAATGTTTTAATATTTTTGTTACTTGATAGTAAAAGTATAACATGAGAGCACTTATTTACATGTGTGTGTGCTAGTCCTTGTGTAGTCTGCAGTATGCAGTGTGTGATGCTGGCTCTCTCTCTCTCTCTCTCTCTCTGTTTGTGATAATCATTGGCTGTCAGTTGTGCTGTATACTGGCGACTCTCCCCTGGCATTAATCTATTACCTGCACTCCCACCCAGCCTGCAATTTCCTCCAGACAGACAGACAGACAGTGAGGAACACAGAGAGACAGACAGGAAGACAGACAGTGAGGAACACAGAGAGACAGACAGGAAGACAGACAGACAGGGAGGGAGGGAGACAGACAGAGAGACAGACAGATAGAGAAACAAACAGAGAGGAAGACAGACAGACACACAGACAAACAGATAGGGAGGGAGAAAGACAGACAGATAGACACAGAGGGAGACACACAGAGACAGACAGACAGACACACACACAGACACACAGGGAGGAAGACAGACAGACACACAGACAGACAGACAGTGAGGAACACAGAGAGACAGATAGACAGACAGGGAGGGAGACAGACAGAGAGACAGACAGACAGAGAAACAAACAGAGAGGGAGACAGACAAACAGACAGGGAGGGAGAAAGACAGACATTGAGGCAGGCCTATCGTGGGCTGAATAGATTTGGCATTCATATATTTCACACACCCCTGTGCCTCAGGCTACAGTTATGAATGAAGCCATTGAGTTCTCAGCAATACGACGCATAGACAAGGAACAAGGGATGACAAAGTGCCGTCACAACAGACATTTGTTTTACTGTGCTCAGATGGAAAATAAACCCCACCTTCAGATTAAAAATGCAGGGGATTTTACAAATATGTTTTTGAGACAAAGACGCGCTTGCATGAGCCATTAGATACGCACCAAATCTGAGGTAACAAACGACAAGTAACGGATTTTATGCGACAAATTACTTTTGCATGAGAAAAGACACGTTTAATGTGTCTAACAGCACAGAAAAATGTGTGTTGTTTGTGCCAGATAGTGATGAGGGAACTGAAGACTTAGATAATCTTGCCTGTGACTTAACTGTTAACAGGGAACATTCTCAGAATGTTGGCTAATATTTTCTAAAGGTTATTTTAGAATATTCAGTTCTTGAAGTATAACATTAATACAACATTTTATTAAAACGTTGTTCTTAAGTAGTTAGTGGAACATTTAAAAATGTTACAAAATAAAAAAGAGATTAAATAATGTTCTTATAACCAATAAAGGTTTTACAATTTTGAACTTTAAAATAACATCTTTAACGTATCTGTTACTTATAGTAAACGTTAGGGAAACATTCTTACAATCAATAATGTTTTGCTAGGAAACTGCCTAGCCTGCTAGTCTTCAATAAGAACATTCAATAAGATCTCAGATTCTCAGAAGACCAACTGATCTGAGATCTGCTCCTCCTCTTTGGAGTAACGCAATATTGTAACATGATACGTTCCCACCACTAACACACACACACACACACACACACACACACACACACACACACACACTCTGTGCCTCAGCATGTCGGAGCCCCACACAAAACCTGGATATAATAAATACACCCAAAACTCAGTAACTAAACATACCATATGCATGTCAGACATGCCTGACAGAGCTCCAGGCATTACACACACACTCACACATTACACACACACCCACACACACACACACATTACATACACACCCACACACACATTATACACACACACCCCAACCATGCAAAACTCTTCCTGTGTGAGTAGAAGCTTATCAGACCCGCAGCCCGGTTCTCCTCTGCAGAACGGGAGCCTGGCCTTCGCCACACGACGGCCGGACGGAGACAGAGCGAGCGCGAGAGAGCAAAGCTCAGCTGATCAAAGTGCTCACCGCAGACACCTCTTTCAGCCAATTTGTGCAGCTGTCAGGGGCGCGGCGATAGCCTGTCGGGGTGTGTAGTGTGTCAGGAGTCATGATGGGGGAAGCCTTTGAAACGTCAAAGACGCTCACTTCTCCGTCAGACAGGCAGGATTAGAGGGAAGCGAGAGATGATGCTGCCTTTACAACAGGCATCACACACACACACACACACACTCTCCAGGCATCTGTGAAACCACACACATGAACAAATTCCATCCAGTACTACGAAAAGCTTCAGTGAAAACATTTAACTCGTGCAAGGAAACACTTGGAGACAATTGCCTGGTGATAAATGCGCTATTGTGTCACAAATGTCTGCCGTTAAACATTAGCACATAAAAGTAAATTTGTGTTGCATTATTATTTGGTTTTACTAGGAATTTTTCATTACAACGGAACCGTTTCTTAGTGGTACTGCTGGAAGATAAAACAAGCCGTTCTAATAAACAGAAATGTTTACTTACGTTGCTAAAACATTTCAAACGTTGCAAATTTTTGCAGACACTTATTCAAAGCGACTTGCAGCGCATTCAAGCTACACGCTTGAACAAAACGCGCGTTGCCTGGGAATCGAACCCTCAACCTTTTGCGCTGCTAACTCAATTCTCGGCTGCAGGAACATCAATGTGAGCATCTGTATGAGGTAAACATGTCTGACTGATTACACAAACAATATTTCATCACTTCCTTGACTGAGGGTTAAATCAGAGATGCTGTTAAATGTCTGTCTTAGCGCTCATATACTTGTGAGTCGTGACACACAGAGTGGGAGTGAAACTGGCCTGCAGGCACAGTCTCTAGGAAACAAAGTGGTCAAATAAAAAGTACATTTAAATCACTGCAATATTCACAAAGCTGGTAAACTTTATATTGCAAGCAAAATAATATTAAAAGTAGAGTAGGCAATTTCAGAGAGGCTAGCAATCACAAGCTAGTTTTAAGAGCATAAAAACCCACTTTCTAAAGGCACCCCCCCCCCCAAGACATGAACATGAGCTGTAATTTGACAGGCCGGACGCAATGGTTGGACGAATCATAAATGTGGACATACTAAGACATATAAAGCCCAGTGTTTGACTGTATGCCATGTATGGCCTTCAACATGTTAAACTGTGATGCTTACACACACCACAGCAGTTTAAGTCTGGCTTAACCCAGGTCTCTCCTCAGCCATCTCTTTAACTTCCTGTCCTCAAGCAGCAAAAGCGTTTTATAAACATTTTTAATTCGGTTACTCCTCTACACTCACAGAGAAGAAAAACGTATTGTGCGCTAATTAAGTGATTTCTTTCTTGCGTTGTACATCTTTTTTCCTCTCTCGTTCCTGTGTCCACCAATCTAATGACTGTAATCTGTCCATCCAGCCCCCCTCTTCTTCCGCAGTCTGGCTTGTATAAACTGTCTCCGCCCCCCTCCTTTACTACGGATAATCCATCCCTCCCTCTCTCCCGCCCTCCTGCTGTATCTCAGGGTTGGCCGGTGTGCAGCCGGGCTCTGCTCTTTATTAAAGGGTGAGTGATGTGAACACACATTATCTCCTCTCTGCACGCACAGATAGCCTTCATTTCCCTAAAGAGTACTCCAGTCACCAAACAATTAGTACTTCCTGGAGAGCCCTCGAAAATGGGTTTCGAATGGCCGCATCTCCTCTCATCCCTCCCTCCCTCCCTCCGAGTGTCCGTCTGCCTCTTTCTCATTATTTCTCCTCTACTGTTCTTCGGAGAGAGGGATTGACCTCTCTCAGGTCAGTTTTCTTGCATTGCTTGCAGAGTATGTGAAGTTAACCCCTGCTTCCACCAACTGTGATTATGCTGAGGAAAATCACAAGCGATCGTTCAGTTCACACATGTGTGTAAGAAACGTTCTCCCAACGTCACGGTGGAAACATGCAGCGCCGCGCTGCATATGCTGCATCGATGTATGTGATAAACCGTATGTGAATCTGACACCATTTTTTCACAGTTGTGTAGAAAAAGTTCCACATTTTCCAAAACAATATGGCTCTTGCCCCGCCTCCACCAACTGTAATTGTTTTGTATGCATGACATTTTCTCCCCATATCATAGCAGTGGAACATGCCAAATATGCTGCGCTGTTGCATGTAATGCACCATGAATTCTGCCATCTATTTTGACACTGTATTTGACCGAATTGGGCTTTAAAACTAACACCCTTTATGCCCTGCGTTCATAGAACTGCTTAACTGTGACTATGCACAATTCACATACATGTCTGTTAAATAATAAACAGATATGCTGTGTTGTCACATGCGAATGTGATGTGCTGCATTTTTTTAAACAATTGTAAGGAAGATTCATAGTTATGCACTTTCCATAATAATTTGGTTTCTTCCGCAGACATTATTCCCAGCACACACACACTCACGGCTTGCTCCCGACGCCAGTGATCGATCGTACACGCCTTGACCCTGCCATCACAGGGACGAGTGGGACACAGCAAGCGTTGCTCTCTTTTCCTCAACTTTACCCCCGGGGCCCCTTGGGGCGAGGGAAAGAATGCCGGCTATTTAGGGAAAGGGTCTGAGTTCCCCTGCATCCGGACAGCGGAGGCCTGAGGAAGACCCAAACACAACAGCACACACACTCACACACAGCACATAAACACTATATATGTCTATCTAACCCAAAAATATACAACCACATACATTAGCCCATTAAGTTCTCAAGAAGATCTATGCATTAGAGTTTCTGCAGAGGTACGAGGTGCTTAAAGAGAGAGAGAGAGAGAGAGAGTGAGAGGGAGGGAGAAAATGGGAGAGAGAGACTGAGAAAAAGACAAAGAGAGAGAAAAAGACACAATGAGGGTAGAGAGAGAGAGAGAGTCTAAAGAGAGAGAGAGTCGAGAGAGAGAGAGTCGAGAGAGAGAGAGAGAGAGAGAGAGAGAGCTCTGTGCATTGAGTGCTCCTGCCATTAAAAACTCATAGTCAATAAAATGCTGCAATAGAGCTTTTTAGAATTGCAGAATTTCTTCTGAAATAAATGGCTGTTCTTCTTCTAAAGCGTTAGTGCTGCAGACATGCAAAACCATCAACATGATTTCCTGTTTCAGGTACATCCACTTCACAGCTACTGCCATACACAGCTGAAGGAGGCAAACTTACAGACGACACCGGTTCCACACCAGCAGGTGTTTTAATGCTGAGGGGAAGATACATCAGATGAGAAATGTATTTAGCATTCAGTATAGAAAATATAAGATCAAATATATCTGCAAGCCAATCAGAAAGTCTGTGTGTTATAATGATTTTACAGCGAATAAACAATATGCCTAAAAGCCCTTACTGTAGTCAAACCGCTTTTATACAATAATGGCAAAACCAAGAAAATAATTTCTCTTCTTTTCTGTACAATTTTAAATGTTCAAAGCTCATAGTGTATTTTACATTAAGGTTAAATCTTATCTTTTAGTAATGCCTCCCTCATTTCTGTGGAAAATGTAACTGGTTAATTTAACCTTGTGGAGAGATTGTCTAATCGCACACAGTCTTTCACCTGAAGCAACTGGTTTAATTAAAGCATTTTAATTATAACCATTATGGATAATGGGCAAATTTGACTCAATCACTCTGTAAAAAACGGCTGCTAAAGTCAAACAGTTTCAGGTAAAACGCATGTTTCTGTGTTTTGGGTTGCTTTTCAAATCTAGAACACAAAGAAAATTGTCATTTTGTAAATGTAGTTCAAAGCTAAGAACAAAATGTGTGCGTTCACCTCGCCTTACAGAGAAAGGATTTAAAGGAAAAACTGAAATATTACTTTCACTTCAATATGTTTTGGGACAGATAGTCTGACTTTTAATTAAACAATTTATTTAAAAAGAGAAAAAATGATGACAGTGTCTACACTTCAAGTATATATCCTGTACTTTACACCTAATGTTATGATTATTATAATTTATCCACACAACAGTCGGTGCTATTGAATAAAAGAAAAATAATAAAAGAATTACAAGAATTACAGCTGAAGCAACTTAACAGTGTCATAGAACAACCATGAAACCAAAACAACACAAAATCTGAGGCAACGATCACCAAACAAAGACTTCATTGAGCAACACTGAATAATAAAACAGAACAAAAGCCAGGTTTCAAGCGCACACATCCCCTTCCACAAAAGTTTTATCCTCAAGTTTCAAGTCCTTGACCTTCAGAACAACTACAAATTGGATCAGACCACATGCAGACCAAACAGGTACCAGAGCGCAGGTCCAAACTCTTCATAACTCTGTTGGAGGAACTCTGAGGACAAATAAGCTGGCTTTAATTTAGCAGAAGCGCACAACACCACACACCCCACCAGCTTGTTATCGTCAGGCCCACGCACTCTTAATGTCATGACGGAGTTACACAAACATTCGTCCAGACAGCATTAACAATGTCTTCCTCTCTCACGACAGCTCAGCAAGCAAAGGTTCACACTCAGTTTGCAATCAAACTTATCAGCCCACGCAACATATGACGATCTGAGCCTCGTTCTGCTCAGAATCTGCTCACATCTGTGGCTCCGCTGTAATGACACTGAAGGATTATTCACCAGAATTGTTCGACCTCTCGAGTATCTGCGATGCATGAATAATCATCACCACCTCCTTATTATGCAGATCTATGCTAATTTCTCTTAAAGATATGCAAAAAAGCACCCCGCCTATTTCCTGACTGAGGTCAAGGTTTAACTAAGTTGGCATGTATGGAAACGGTGAATTGGAGGTGCTGAGGTTTTAATGATCTATTAATCAGAAAGGGTAAAAAACTAAAATAAATACATATTAAATTAAGCACATCTACAGTTTAGGGCCAATTATGAATTAATTCGTACACTCTGTTAGTAGACGCATTAGGTTTTCTCTGTATTTAAATACCCTTCCTCTGTGACCCTCAAAATCTCCAGCCCCCGGGGGCAAGCGGCGTACATTCAAATAGGAGGAAACAATCAGATCACGCTCATTTGCATATGAACGGAAGATGGAAGCCGCAAATCCGTCGCAGTCCATTTTAATCCCACAATGACTTCCTCTTTATTGTTACGGGAAACAGTCTGATAGCATTTTCTCCTCTCGTCTCACAATCTTCCTGCTGAAATTAACATCCCAATATGCCACTCGCTTTCGGACCAGACCGCTCCGAGAGCCACGGAGACGGTAACAGTCCGCCAACCTCTGTTGCCCCGGCAACAAAGAGGAGGACATCGCGAGGTCTTATCAATCAATTAGAAACGTCTCCGTTCGCCAAACGCTTTGAGCTACCGGGTCCTGATTGCTTTTCAGTTTGTCAAATTCATTAAGGCCCGACCGCAGCAGCATCGCGCTTCAAAAACACTTATTCCAAACGTCTAGCAACGCAGTCTGTGGATTAATTTTTTAAAATGTAATTTAACGGGGCGACTCTCCATTCGGTCTTTATGCCAATTACTTTAATATTAAGGTAGAGATATAATCAAGTTCCAATTTGGTTCGCAAATCACATTAGAGTTAAAACGGAAACAGTTTTCCATTAAGAGAATACAGGTATAAGTCCAGGGACTCTCAGATGCAGAGAAACCAAATCATAACACAGGAAGTCAATGAGTTTGACTCTCTTTTTTTGTCAAGAGTCACACACAATTCATTTAGTTCAAGAAAAGCGCCTTCATTAAAATTCCTTCATCTTGTGCAGGAGGGCTTCCAGAACTCAAGACAAGAGCCATTCAAAGCTCTCTCTCTCTCTCTCACTCTCTCTCTCACTCTCTCTCTCACTCTCTCTCTCACTCTCTCTCTCCAAAATCTTTCCCCCCTCAGGCTATCTGAGGAAAGCTACTGTTAATTGCCATCACATGACAGCTGGGGTAGGTTTAGGGTCACATTTAAGTTACAGTAATTTGATGTGCGGCTAAATGAAATCGTGGCTTTATTCAGCACTAGCAGCGATCACACCAAAGCTCTGCAGCCGTTTAAACAAACCAAACAAATCCACAAACGCTGCAATTTTCTGCACTGAGAATATTTAGTCAACAAATAACATTGTAAGACATCACAGGATGCCGTAACCACTAAAACAATACTAATGTTACAGTCATGATTATGCAAAAATAATAATAATAATATATATTATAACAGTATTAGTTTTTTAGCATAATCATGACGGTTTGTAAATGTAACTTAGTGCAATAATATAATAATCAAAATCATAACCTGTATGGTGATTAATATACATTGACTTTATTTGTACAGTGTAAAAGCATATGGTATATACAGTATTATTCATTGAGTATTTACACTAGCCTATTTTCAATGACAAAATACAAAGCAGTATATTCATACAGTCTGGATAATAAAGCTAAAAAACCTAAAATACATTCAGAAAAAAATTGCAATCTAATAAAAAATGAAATGAACAAATGAAACGAAAGGCTGTATGTGAACGACCCATCAGAGTATATATCAATATTCTATAGTATACGTCTATATTCTCAAATATAATCATAACAAATTGTTATATAACCATATAACATTGTGTGTTTTATTTGTGCTACAGCTGTAAATTGGATTGAATTGATGACTATTGTTTCACTGGAACACACACACAGATGATAAAGAGTCTGTCTCTCACTCTCTCTCTCTCTCTCTCACACACACACACACACACAGATGATAAAGAGTCTCTCTCTCACACACACACAGATGATAGTCTCTCACACACACACACACACACACACACACAGATGATAAAGAGTCTCTCTCTCACACACACACAGAAGATAGAGTCTCTCTCTCTCACACACACACACACACACACACACAGATGATAAAGAGTCTCTCTCTCACACACACACACACACACAGATGATAGAGTCTCTCTCTCTCTCTCACACACACACAAACGTCCTTGTGCCTCCCGCCACATTGAGTCATCAGCTCTCCACTCCATTAGTCACACATCATCAAATGTTGTCACATCACGTTAGAAAAGTGTGTGTGTGGTCTCCAAACGTGATATATACGGTGTGGCCTCCATACAGCCTTGCGCTTCCGCACTCATTTAAACGCAAATAAATAAATAAATGATAAAAAGGAACGGATCCATGTTTCAATGTCACCCTCTCGTGTGTTACACAAACCTCAGCTCGGCTTAATGCTGACACTGAGATGGAGAGATAGCCGGTCCGAGGGCCGCGTATTATATTCCCTCAAACGGTCACTGAATACCAGTGACATTGAGGCAGTCATTAATCAATTTTCATACCTGGTCCTTCATCAGTTCACTAAACGCCGGAGCCGAGTTGATCGATAAGAGAGGGAGAGAGAGACACGGACACGAGTCGACGGATGCTGATCGAGTCGCACTGTGAGCTGGGAATGATTTAAAAAGCTGTATCAAATTACCATGAAAGGTTAAAACTTTTTTCCTCTTCTTGCACTGAAGGGGATGAGAGACGCTTTAGGCTAGACGGTATATAGGATCATTTTTTCTGCGGTAATTTGATGCGCTAGACATGTGGAGCGCTCTTATCCACAGAGAGAGACTTTAACATGGGGAGCTGTGCAGATAATGTCAGAAACAAACCTGCGCACAGGGACAAATGACAAAAACACCAGATAATTAACACAAAAATGCTCCCTTAATTCAATTGACTTTATATGTTTAATCAGCCTAAAATGTAGAATCGTAGAGCTGTATTTTATATATACAGAATATATATGTAAAAAAATATATAAAAACAGCTTATATAAACAGTTTATATATGTATAAAACATATATATATATATAAAAGAGAGAGAGAGTGTTAGAATAATACCAGTTCCAGGGGAAATATTGTCCATTATAAGCAGTATGTGAAATCACACAGCACAGGCCGACAGCACAGGACACACACTGTTAACATGAGGCTGGATTACAGCCAGGGTCAGAAATTACCTTGGAACAAACATGTTCATTTCAACACATGGACCCGTGCATCTCCTGCGCCGTTCGCGTGTGCAGCGTGATGTCACCTCCTGCATGTGGAGTCGCGCGTTGGGCGTGCAGATGATGTTGACAGAGCCGATGGCACGTTCACAGGCTGCTGCTGTGTCAGAGCCTGCGCTCAAGGACGTGGCCGCGGTCCAGGCCGGGACATTAGCAATCTAAGCTCATCTTTCAGACCGCGTGGAGTCCATGCATTAAACACGCGTCTGCCGGTCGCATTAAAGGAAGCAAACAGGATGTCTTGTTACAAAATATCATGTGCACCGTTATTAGATTGTGAAACACAAATTCATGGCCTTACCTTCACCTTGTTCCCCTCGTCTAATTTGTAGCGCATCACTCACGCGCGCATCACCCGCCTCGTCTCCAGAAGTTCATGTGCTAAAGATTTCACAAACAGACCCTGTTTTCCAGTCACCGAGCAGTAATAGCATTTAGCGCTTGAGTTTTGTCAACATCTAAACAGAGTCTAATGTGCAATGGACACTGTTTATTTTGTACTGGGTTCTCTGTTGTTTGCCCACCCACTCAATGTAATTATCTCTAGATATTTGTGTTACCGGACACAATGTGATCATTCATACAAGTAATCAGAGTTCAGTCGCGGCACGATGTCACCGCGGCTCGTCTACTTTAAAAGCTTGATGGAAAAGTGTGGGAGTGAGGGGAACAGAAAGGAAAAAAAATCCAATTATTCGTGCATAATAACAATCGCGCGGTATGAGCGCAGAGCTAGTAACCCGGCCCTCCCCATGTCTCTCCAACTGTCTAAGTGCCAATTACGGAACAGGCGGAGGACATCCGCTTGAGCTAGGCCTCTTTCCGCAGCACCCATTAGGAGCCGCACGGAGCATGATAGTGCTGTTTAGCGGAACGCTACGACGTAAGAGTCGCGCACTAGCTCCCAGCACACGAGCGTGAGCGCTTGTGCCGATCGGGTTACCAGAGTAGATGGCACGCTGTTCCCTTGCAACATCATTAAAGCAAGGGTGGGGATTTTCCTAGAGCCGTGCGTGTCTAGCACAATGCGGTCGTATCGCTGTCTTCTGCTGGAATGCAGCAGCGTTACCTGAGAAAAGCCTGCAAGCCGCGGGGAGGGGAGCAGAAATGATTTGGAACGGTGACAAAGTGAAGGAAAGCGATGTATCGCCGCTTTATCCATATATTTTTATGTAAATGCTGTGGCAATACGATTGCTGAATATGCTATGGCAATAAAGCACACTTAAACTGAAACTTAAATAAAGGTCCCAAAAGGCAAGGGGGGAGAGAGAGAGAGAGAGGTAGTACAAGAAAGACAGGCCCCTATGAAGTACCTCTTGTTATTAATAATTGATTCTTTAAAAAGACTGTGTGGTTTAATTGGTGGTAAGGAGTGATCCTACACACACACACAAACACACACTCATATACACACGCACACACACACTCATATACACACGCACACACACCTCTGGGAGTCTCGCTGCAGCTGGTTTCCAGTAACACAGGCTCAACATTGGGGTGAGAGAGCAGCGCTCCACTTCTCGTGATGCAGTTGAAATCGAAACCCATCAGGAATGACTGGGGCAGCGTCTGCAGTCTGCAGGGACTTCACTCTAAAGCGCTGGAAACACACACCTTTCCTCCGCAGAGGCCACCACCTGCCCCATTTGTTTTAATGTTAAACGCAACTGCCTCTGACTTCATAAACTCATTTCAGGCCTTGGAACTCCCAATATTTTATGAGATAATGATTCTCATTGCGTCCCATTAAAATTTCGACTTATACAAAAAGCTGCAGTGCCGTGAAAATCTGACATCCGCAGCACGCGGCCCATGAAGTGACCTTCTGATATTGGATTATGTCCCAAGCCAATGTTTAACACAAACCAGCACCGCAATGGAAACAGTGAGGTATTCACAACAGACAACCACCGCGTACTGCTAAAGGAACACACTACTGACAAACACCAGAACCAATTTGAGCAGATAACATCTGTGGAGACCAGACGAAGCTTTTTGCCAGAGCTGCAGCCTGTGAGAACTCTCAGCTTTGAAGATTCGCTGTCCTATTATGCTAAAACCTGCTCTGGAGACGTGATCTGCCTTTAGGTAACGCCGGTTCCTTGTTATAATCAACAGCAGCTCTCTGTCCTCCATTAGGATCCTTAATACAATTCTCTGAAAAAATGATTCTGTGAGGATCTGTTCGCAAAGCTGAGGTAAAATTGAATTGAGTTTAAAAGTCTGAGAGGAAACCGAACAAAAAAAACGAGTGTCAGCATTTGCTATGAAATGATAGAATATTAAACCAGTGTGACAGAAAAATCAAGTCAAATATCACATTAAATGTAAAAATATATCACAAATTGTAACCCAGCTAACACTCTGAGGATGTAAAATTGTTTCCCAATGTTTTTCTGCAAGTAACAAAAAACATTAAAATGTTATTTTGAACGTTCTTAGACTGCTCAAAACGTCCAATATTTTTAGATGTTGTATTAACGTTTCTGCTTCGTTATGTTAAGAACAATATTTTAACATTCTTAAAAAACCTTCCACAAGCTACTTAACCAAAACGTTCATGATGTGTATGATATATAACTAAAAAAGTCCACAAACGTTTAACAACTTTAAGAGAACGATAGCTAATGTTCTGAGAACGCTTCCTGTTTGCTGGGAGGAGATGGGACACAAACAGGCTTTTCATGATTTCATGTGTGTGTGAACAGCACATTTGGTGGCTATAAATGGATATAATCGATACGGAGTGTGTGTGCTGGGCTCCTAATCTTTTCATCTCTGGCTCTCATGTGTGGCGTGATAATCTGAAGATCTGGATTTGCCCACCCTGCTGAATTATGCAAACCCACCCCAGCACAGGCGTGAGGACTTTAACTGAGCGGCCAGTGGGAGACAGACAGCCTGTGGTCTCGCTTTTAAAGAAGAACCGCTTATGATATGCTATGTGTTTCTCATCCATCTATCCATCTATCCATCCATCATCCCATTTTTAAACCACGCTAATACAGTATCAATGCAACACAACATTCATTATTAATACACCAAAACTGGACGTTTCAAACATTCCTACAACCTTCAAAATAATATTGTAACGTTGTTTTGCATAATGGAAATGTTAGAGAAATGTTCTAACAAGCCAAAATGGTTAGCGGTAAAAGCACCTCACCGTTTTATTAAGCTGTTTTAAATTTCCTGTTTTATTTCCCCACATTATCAGAGCGGTTTGTCATAAACCTCCAGATCTGTTCATGTTCTTCTGTTTATTGCCAAGACGGGCTGCAGTCGATTCAGTGGATTTATCCAGCCGGCCATCTGCAGATCTTTCTGTATTTGAGATGTGCTGTGTGTCAGAGAGAACAGGACAGTAAGTGAGCAGAGCCATTAGCGAGTGTGTGTGTGTGTGTGTGGCTGGAGATATGAGATGTTGCTCTTAGACAGTGATAGGCTCATTAGTAAGGCTAGCATGTACTGAATCTGAGTGTGTGAGTGTGAGTGTGTTTGCGTGTGTGCTTGCAGTTTAATTAGGTTCGGACAGTTAGAGTGACTGTGACCCAGGACTTTCTCAGACCTCTTGTTCTGACCTGCCTGCTGGCGCAGCCCAAACCCTGCAAACACACACACACACACACACACACACACACACACACAAACGTGCCCGTCCACATGCACAAACACACCCGCGGAAGAGAGCCCTTCCTTCATGAATGTCAATACACGCTCTAATTGGCTCGTATGGGCTTCCCTGTTTTCCTTAAACAAATGTTGGCCATTACGCCGTGAGAGAGATATTAATGTGAAGTTGGTGCGAGTCGCCGCTACACGCGCTCTCTTATGGAATGTGTCCGCAAAGCCATTAGCACGCTGTCCGTGACATGCCCTGTGTCCTTTCTCCTCTTACACCTATTTGTCAAACCGCCCACCATTTCTAGCAGAAATAACAACACCCCAATCAGCGCCGCTGCCCGCGCGAGTGTTTAGCTGCTTTCTTTTGAAGCCAAAGACAGTCTGAAGGAGAATAAAGCTGACGGAAGACAGATAGACCGTGGTGGAATTTAGATGCGGGCAATGGAACAAGCCGGAAAGTTTAAAAGACGTTTTAAAGTTTAACATTCCCCCCAAAAGGCCCTTCTGCTTTCCTGGCTACCGCAGAGCGAGATGAAAGAGCTTTTGCTTCTACAAAAGCTATTTTTTGTGCCTAGAACCACTTTAGCCGGCTAAATGCAACTCGTCCCTGCGACCGGCTTGGGGAAATACAATCTGGGTGCGGAGAGAGAAGTCTGGGCCAGCATTTTAAACAAAGGGACGCTGGCACAAAGGACGAGGAGGTGAAACCCTCCGACAAGGTGGGCAGTGGGGCGTTGTTTCACGAGGACATTATTAAGAGACGCACGGTTCACATGCAGGCTGCAGACGGGACCCGGCGGTGGACGGGCGAGCTGTGCACACAAAGGAACTTAATCATTCATAACACCAGCAAAGGTAATGAAATATGCAACACACGGATGCGTCAGGCTGCAAAGTGCTCCTGTGCAGCCTAAACTTTAAAAACGACACAGCAGCCCAGCTAACACAGAACGTTCCCTCAACACTGGCTACCGTTCTCTAACAGTTATCAAAAACATTCTTCCAGTAACGTTAGGAGAACTTTATTAACACTATATATGTGGATCAAAAGGCAGTTAACATCTTTGTTACTTAATGGAAACGTTCTTACAACCTACAATTGTTAGCTAGGAAATAATAGTGATGTTAGCTTGTTTATAGCTTGTGTGGGGGGCAAATTCAGTCAGAACCACTTCTTCCCGTCCTCTGAATTTTGCTGTATGTTTCTCTCTCCTCTGCCTGCTGGCCACTAATAGAGGCAGAAAGAACAGAGACAGGAAACGATAGCAGGAGGAGGGAGGGGCCTTACAGGAAATAAAAATCACAAATGAGATTTCTGTAAAATCCCTATTGTTTCTCCTAGACAGCAATTATACCAAATGGAGATCAAACAGATACGTTTGTCTCCTGCCTCGCATGTATCTTCTGAGAAGCATTTGGCATGGCAAACATGTCTCCAGTCTGTTTCTATCTTTACAGCTCTAAACCTAAACTGTATGAAAACCCTTATTTGTGACTATTAAATATTTTCTCTATGGAATTTTAGAAGCATATTTAACAAAGTTTATTTTAACAGCTAATTTAGCCGCTTAACAAAATGCTTAAAATGCTCAAAATGTTATTTTTAAGTTCTAAAAACATTCAAAACATCAAGTTCTTAGACATTGTATTAACGTTATTGCTTGTTATAAGAACAATATTTTAAAACATTTTACAATTTCTTTTTTAACACATTCCACCAACAATTTAAGAATGTTTTTATATACATGATATGTAACGTCAAAAAGAACATTATTCTAATATTACTGCAAGAACGCTCAAAGAACCTTTAAAGAATGTTACCCAATGTTCTGAGCATGTTTCCTGTCAGCTGACTAGCTATTTCAGCAGCTAATGAAGATTTAGCTACGAAGCCACAGCTATGAACCGAGCAACACATAAGCAATAAAATTTACCTTTGGGGGACAAGATCAGGAAATCACACAAGCCATGCTTGAACTCCTTCAGCCCACAATGTCACCACCGCCGCATAACATGCCAGACCACATGCACCAACCGCTAGGCCGTGGCTCTGATCTTCTCTCAGTGTGTTCCTCACAGGGAGCTTTAGAAGCAGCAATCAAGGGTGCTGTTGTGTGACAGATAGCTCCACTAATAAGTGCAGGCTGAGCTTCTTTATCACCTCGCACCTCCAGCCGCCGTGCACTCAAGCGAACTGAACCATCCAGCCTTCAGGAACCATCTGACTAACAAGCCCAGATGTTCACTGAACACCACCAACCAGCTCATGAACACAGAACAGGAAATATTAGTCACAAACAAACAAATGTAATTCATTTAAACAACGATTGCAATTTCTATGACAATTTACCTCAGGACATTTTACACACAAACAATATTGGAGGAAGTTCTACTGCAGGTAGTTGTTCATTTGCACTGAATTCCCCAGCTAACAAGGAATGTTTTCAAAATGTTGTCTATCATTTTCTAAACGTTCTCCTAAAGTAATTGAGAAAAATTCTTGCAGTAACATTAGAACTTTTTTAACACATTACTCTTAAGTTGTTAGTCGAACGTTTCAAAAAGGTTACAGAATTAGTTGTGGTAATACACCATACATGCAGCTTGCTTCAACCGGATTGTGAGTGAATTAAAGCAGTTGTTTGGGCTAAAATGCTTGAATATGATCACATTTTACACTGCTAAAGCATCTGCGGCCGTTTAATGAATTCACCGCATCACCTTCCCCACAAGCTGTGATTCACCTGAGCGTTCAAAGAAATCTTATAACCTCAGCGTCCGCAGTAAACATGACAGGAAGTTTGGAAAAAGGCATGACACAAATTTGAGTGCCATTACTAGCTCTGTATTTAGCCCTGAGCCTGGGGATGTGTTTGGACAAGTGTTTGAGTGTCTGCTGCACAAATTATCCTGATAAAAGCACACGGGGCGAGCAAATTAATTCAACCGAAACCCAACAAAAGCACTGTTTACATAAGCTAATCCAGGGCGGCATGCTAGCCGCCGTGCCAACCCTGAGCAACCTCCGCAAGCGTGGGGAATCTTTATCCCCCCCCAGGCCTTTAGAGACCCCAGAGTGTCTTTATCCAACTGGGAAAGTGAAGCAGGAAAAGTTTTTGAGATGGCATCTTTACGGTCTTCAGCGGTTTGAAAACAGGGCCAAAACAAACAGCCTTTCCCAATGTGGTATTTAATGTACCTTTTCTGGGCCTGTTTCTGAGGCACGCCGTGGAGGATTGGATATAGTTATGGTGTGTTAGAATGGCTGGTTCTGTATCTCATTAAAGGAGGCTCTACTGAGACTACAGAGGTGCATGAAGTCCTTGTGTGTGCTGGAGGTGGGGGTTGGAGTGGGAGATGTTGTAGAGGAATCCTTGAGGAACATCTCATAGATTTATGGTTCCTGAAGTCAACCACACAACCTTGGCCTCTGCTGGGTTGATTTCAGGGGGAAACGCTCTCTGGACGATAAAGCATTAGCGGGGTGGAGGAGAGGATGACAGGAGCATCTGAAAGGCACTACCCAGCTAACAGGGAACGTTCTCAGAATGTTGCTGAATATTCTACAAGCGTTCTCTCAACGTTATCAAAAATGCCACATTTAATAAAGTTACTGGATTTTTTTCCCAGTATATATCCAATTAAATATTATTATGAAATAGTATTTCAAAACATTCTTGTAACACAGCATACAACGTCTAAAAAATTGTATTGTAAAATTTTAATTGTAATTAAACCTTCCTGGAACCTCTAACAGAAACAAACATTTTGTACATTTTTGTAATTAATGGGAATGTTCTTACAATCTACAAATGAATTATTTTTCAGCGTGACACTACCAACGTACATCTGGCCAATGATAAATATCTTACTTTATATGATGTTAGGTGATTTAGATGGAGAACAGTTGTACGCTGTTAGCAGGGCATGTTGTGAAGGAGCTAGCATCTCTCTTCTCTTCCTGGAAATGAGTGTTATCACTTCTGATAGCGTTTCACAGAAGCAGCTCTGCTCTGAGCACAGGCTCTGCTTCTCCAATGTGTGAATTCATCTCAAAAGCATCTTTGCTAACCGCTAATTATAACTCAGAGCTCATTAGACCACGAGTTACACACACAGGCACAACCACTAACGAAAGCCTCATACATAATCTTTCACATCCAGATGACTGATCTATTCCAGAAATCCCAAGAAAACATGATCCTTTCCCAGAGGCCACTACGGCTCTTTATTTGTAGCTAAACAGCCTCTAACTCAAACCTTGTTCCACACTTATCTCAGAGATTCACTGACTGCTGTTCGAGAGGCCCGGCAGCGACGGCTCCAGTGAGGAACACAACGGACATCGACAGTAAAACATCGATGAGCCCCTGTGATGCCACAGCCGCCGTGATTTTGGCAGGTTCCTCCACGAGCATTTATCCCTGAACACAGCCTTTGTGGAGCACTTACGCCAGTGGCCTAAAAGCAAAGCTGTGTGTAAAACAGAAATTGCACAGCCTTTAAAAGGGGAGAATCCATCAGGGCTCGGGTTGTTACAAAGTGGTCCTCTATTAAAAATGCAGCAGGGCCATTACCACAGAACCAAGCCTCTCTCCTTGGTCCCTCTCAGGCCCACAGAAACCAACAAGCCGGATCCAACCGCCCCATTATATGGGCCACACATCAGTACTGGTCATGTCTGCTGTTTTCAAGAGAGCACTAAAAATGACCAGAAAATAACATGTTACCAAGACATAGAAAAATACTTGAAATATGAAATATCATTAATAAACATCCACCAATTGTTTAGGGAAATAAAGTTCAGAAACTTACATCAGTTTGTCTTTTACACCAATGACATTAAACAGCATATTGTGACTTGTTTCGGTCCTGAGAAAAAGATGGACGTAACAAAACGCTGTATTAACATCATTGGTTGGTTATAAGAATAATTTACCATATTTACCAACAATATTTATCTAAACTTTTTTATATTCAGCAACGTTTTAAAAACATTCCGTTAACAACACATTTGATATCTATGATATGAAACAGTAAAATAAGTTCTACCAAAGTTCTTCCTTCAAGAATGTTTATTGACAACTTAAAAAACCTACAGAACATTAGCCAATGTTCTGAGAACGTTCCCTCTGGAGTTGCAGCTCAAACCACAAAAATATCACAAACTGTGCTTTCTGCAAACACTTTTAAGCAAAATTATGGGATTTCAGGAAGAACCAAACATTTCTCTGAGCAACTTACTGTTCTACTCGTACTTACAGTCTACACTGCATGTCTTGTGCTTCTGTATGGTTCTGTACAGAAACTAACGGGTGACAAAAAGTTTATTCTGAAACTTGCTCATATTGGTTCTGTGCCACTGGATGTGCATAAGAGCAACTGCTCTCCGATGAAAGAACCTAAATCTGGAACACATTTTACCTTTACAACACACCAGACTGTTTGTACTGGTACAAGCCGCTCTTTTGTGTATTTTCTTTTCATGTCGGGATCTGAAGCTTTGCCCCTGAAACCAGGACAATCTTGGGCATAAAATTTGATCCACCTATTTGATTCAAGTACGTTCCTCTTCTCAGACTGAACCCCACCCCACTGAACAGATGGCTGGAAACACTGCCCAGGACACAGTGGGAGAGAGAGAGAGGAAAACGAAGGGAAGAGAGGAAGAAAAGACAGAGGAGGGGCACAACGTTAATGCACTATAAATATAAAACGCTTGTTGTATTTACAGTCACGCCTCTGACTGAAATATTAAATGACTTACTAATGCAGCCACACATGATGTCAAACCATAAACGTTGAATTAGAGGAAGTCATGTGACCTGACACTTTCATCACACATAAATGACATCATTTATATAACTAATAACGTTCCCTCATTTTACTGATGTTTAATATTAACTACACACTTAGTTTCTTAGTCAAACTTAGCCATTAAAGTTAATGCGTTAAAGTCTAATGAGTGCAACAAAAACAGACAGAGTAATAGATAGACATATACAATAGATAGACAGGCAGATAGATAGACAGATAGACAGATCTTTTTTGTTATTTCAAAAAGAAATAACAGACAGAGAGACATACAGAGAGACAGACAAATCTTTTTTCAAATAGAAATAAAGTGCATTTTTAGCGTAGACACTTTCAGACACAGAGAAACACAGACAGGCATAATTTAACACTCTCTGCACTATGACCTTCCCAACTCGTCTCTTCCACACAGACACTTTTACAGCGCAGCCTTTCCTGACGGAAGGGTTTACATGTATAATTCACACACTCTCTCGTAACCCTCTGCGTATCTCATTATGGCTCGTCTCCAGAAAGAGTTCTAGCAAAACTCACCCAGAAAGAGACGCATTAGAGCACAAACCCTCTCACCAAATATTACATAGAGGGTATTATTGCTGAACATCATGTAAAGCTGTTACAAGTAATGTTTCTGTATTCCCTGAGAGAGAGCGCCGCTTAGGCCAAGCGGTCAGTTTCCAACAATATCTATTAAACTAAAAATCATCACTTTTTTTAAGCACAATTATGCAAAAGACAGAATAGAACCAAAATGTGTGTGTGTGTGTTTTAATCTATCCTTTCACCTGTTTAATGACAGCGCTGAATTTAAACAGCCAAAAATCAAATTGTCAAGCATACCTGAAAATTGCTCGTCCATTAGCAGGTTTAATTATTGAAATGAAGGTTGTTTAGAGGAGGAAAGATGAGAGCGTTGTGGTAAAAAATAAGTGCCACTAGAGGAATATGAAGCACCAGTCTAGTAATTATCCACAAGCGGGGTAAATATCACAGTGTAATAATCCTAAATGACACCGAGAGCAGTGAAATATAATGAGGCACATATATGCGCCGCTTCCCATAATGCAACGGGGCCGTCGCTGGCAAGCCACATGTCACCTCACTGCAGGGCAGTTAGCAAGCGCTCCCGCTGAGAGGAGAGGTTTAAACGGCCGACTGGATGTTATTTCTGCTGTACGTAAAGCTGACCCCACTGAGTGAAACCGAACACTGCACACACACACACACACACACACTCTCGTTCACATACCCAATCTCACAGCTCTGAATTTGAGTGCTTACACTGCCGCTCCCTCTCTACCTCCTTTTAAAACATCAACACACACACACACACACACACACACTGTACAGCTCTAACTCTTGCTGCTGATTGAATGGAAGAAGAGGCCCCACTGGCCTCTGTTGACACAATACCAAGAGGGAATTGCCTCCCTTAAATTCAGTTTTATATCCCACTGGTGTATGATTGCTGTCAAGGATACCTCAGCCCACACACACACACAGCGAGGGGGAAGGGTGCCACTATATGGTACAGATATCCGCATAAGGACACTGCAAATCCATCGATTTTGCGTACAGGAAGACGAAAGGGGTTGCAGAGCGATGCTACTACCAGAAACTGTAACTTCTGCTGCAGCGCTCTGATGTCAGCACCCGTCAACCAATGACAACACAGAGGGCCCGTCTAATATTAAGGAATTTAATTTGCCGTTTTCACAATTGATTTTAAACTGACTGGGTCCTTTGCGCACCCGCAGACGGACCTTATACATTCCCACCTGTCAAACGCACCATTAGAGCTTTGTGTAGTGTGAAACGCCTTTGGTTTTTTCCACACTAGATTTGGACAAACTGTCTTAAGCAAAAGAAACGCAACACACATCTAACACATTTTTTTTGGTCATGATGCCAAAATCACAGAACTGTAGAACTGTTAAGAGATAGTTCACTCACAAATTAAATGTCTGTCCAAACCTGTATGACCTTATTTTTCTGTGGAACACAAAAGTAGATGTTATCTCAGCATTTTTTGTCCACTGTTGTTTGGTTACCAACTATAAAATGTCTTCATTTGTGTTCCTCAGAAGCAAAAACATACCTGTTTGGAATGACATGAAGGTGAGTAAATTATTATTGTTATTTTTTTGTATGTGAACTATTTCTTCACCCTACCGCATACGGTGTCCTGCAAACAACAACATTTTGCTGAAAGGCCTGATATTATTGCACCTAATTTTATGTGCTGTGATATCCGTGACCCGCATTATAAAATAATGAAGGAATTTTGCTTCACTTTTCATTTTCTTTTGAACGTACTTCAACAAAAATACATCATTTACATGTAATTGATATCAGGGTCTTTATGTAATTTAACAAAATTGCTGAATCTTGACATTAGCAGCTTCCTGTAGCATCATAATTTCCCCTGCTTAACATTTGCCTCTGATTGAGCGCACAGCGTTATTAGGGCAGAGAGAGAGAGAGAGAGAGAGAGAGAGAGAGAGAGAGGGGGCAGTGATTGTGTGTCAGCTGCCCCTCTTCCCCCCCACATGATTGATTTCCCCCCAAGGAATGCCTCCACTCAGAGAGCACGCTGGAATCAAGATTAATAACAGCCCATTTACATCCCCAATCACACACACACACGCTCATGCACGCACACACACACACACACGCTCATGCACACACACATACATGCACGCACACACACACACACACGCATGCACGCACACGCATGCACACACGCACAAACTAACCCGCTCTCAGATGCGTTCGCATGAGGATCTCATCCCTCACAGAGAGGAACATCTGAAACCTGAAACTCAGAACCAGTGCCAAGAAATCTTCTCCATCTACTTTAATAATCTGCAGATCGATAATTATTACCAGACCGGCCCATCTGACCATCTACCCACAATGCCTCAGCACTACCCACAATGCTTCACTTCGCTAAAGATCACCGGTGTGAGTTATTGTTGATAGGACTTTTGGTTGCAACAACAGGATAAAAACATCATCTGCAGGACAGGCCCTCCCATCCCTTGGAGACACTGAGAAACTCATTAGACAGCGGAAGCGGGCGAGATCCAATTTGACGTGACCTTGAAGGCAGGGAGGAGTGTGAGTGCGCTCACATTGATGTACAATATGGTGCCTGTTGCTAGCAGCGGTCATGAAGTTGAGGTAAAGCACTTCAATTACGTTTCTTTACGCTATTTACAGCTTTTGGAGGCGGACATTGACCAAGCGCTGGTTAAAACCTGAAAATATAACGCAGAGGAGAGAGACACACACAATCACATTCTTGATGGAGAGTGACTAGGCTACTGCTGTATATCATGTGTCTTTTGGGAACACTTGCATATTTGGCCAATGTTGTCCAAGCAACCTCTCCAAAACCTTCCAGTAAGGAGAATTTCTTTCAAACTCCAGCTTTTATCCCTTGCTGGCCCTTCTCATGAAAATGCAACGCTTCTCACTTGGCTATTTCTCAATGCAAGTCAATCATAAAAATGCATCTTGGCCCGTTTAATCTCACCCTTTGTTCTGACAGCCATTTTTTTGTTCTGATCCAATCATAACCCTTTCTCACTTTCATTCACTCATGTAACACGAGTGCCGGCCTCTTATGGGGCGCGTTGCATAAAAACATTCATGAATCACGAGGGGAGGCCGAGATCACCAGCTCCCCGATAGCATCTCAGTGCTATCGATCACCGCGTGGTAATCAATTCTCAACGTCCGGGTGGTGTGGGGGCTTAGAGAGATGGATGCAATTATTCAACTCCCTCCGCCACAGGCTACACAGCTGAGGGAACCAAATTTCAAGATCATGAGTTGGTGTGTGCGTTTTGGTAAATGTTCACCTCTTATGCAGACCACCAATAAGTGCAGCCCATGTCAGGTCAAGAAGGATGCCAGGAACCGTGTGAGACCAAGAGAAGAAAAACCCAAAGATCATGAAGAGCAGATCACCCAAAAATGTAGATGCCTTACCTTAGTCTGAAGGTAGTGGGGGTAATAGTAAGTGTACTGGGGGTACATTGGCTGCTGTTCCAAGCGTTTGCCCATGTAGCTGGAATCTTGGCTGTAGCTGGATACGGAGTCTCGCCTGTGGGATCCAACAACTCAAAGCCTGTCCTCCTGGTTCCGCAGCTGGAGGCTAGATCCGTGTGAGGGATGGTGTCAGAGCAGAACGGAGAGAGCGGGATGATATGGACCCTGGAGTCTTGCCTCTCCTCTCACGCCGCCTTTCGAAGGACGGGATAAAGAGGTGATGAAAGGAGAACGGAGGAACGAGGATGGGATAGCAGCGGAGGTGTACGCAAAAAGAGAAGGAGCAGCACAGGAGAGAGGAGAGGAAGGAGGAGGGAGGGAAAAGGAGGGGGGCACTGAGGCGATCACTTCTCCGGAAAGCCGGCTTCAGGTCTCCTGCTCATGCCCTGACTTTGTCTCTCTCTCTTTTTTCCCTCACCCTCTGACAGTCAGTGCAGCGTCAGTTCCCAAAGGAGGTTGTCAGATATCCCAGTCGCACACTTTGTTCCCGTCTGGCTGACGCACAAAGCAGCGATGTAGACAGCCGGCGGATTTGGATCTCTGCACACACACACAGCTTACGAGCCACACAGAAAAAGGAACAAACTCCAGGCGGACTGCAGTATCCGAAACTCCCGATGCGAACGCGGAGCACGGCGCTGTTTTTCTGTGTGATGTTCTGTCCTCGCACCGCCTCCCTCGTCTGCTGCTTTGTTGCACGCGAGTGTGTGTGCGAGCGTGAATGTGTGTGTGTGTGGCTGTGTGAGAGTGTGTGAGTGTGTGTGTGCGATGCCGGCTGCTCCACACTGTGGGTAAGATTGAAAGGATCAGCTCGGGCAGCCCTCAGTTCCTCCTCCCTCACAGCCTGATGGGTGGGGTCAAGGGCTGGCTGCACCAATCCCAGACAGGGGGAGTGTCTTAAGCAGCCTATCTCTGTTTGTTCTCCTGGGAGAGCTGCTGCCCACCACACAGCTTCACTAGTGCAGAAGTGTATGACTTTCTCCCACTCCCTCAGTAAAGGGGGGAACAGAGGTATCACAGCAAGGAGCCGAGGCCCCCTACTGGCCAATCAGAGACTTTCCCTCACCTATTTTCTTTTTTCCTTTTATTTTCTGACTTTTTTTATATCTTAGCTCCTCTCTGTTTTTTTGAGAGTGTATTTTAAACCTCACTTTCTCCTGTAAATAAAAAATGAACGACTGTGAGACGTGTTTTGCTCTGACACACGCTGGCGGTTTTGCATCGGTTGATACACTGACATACTGACACACTGACATGCATGCTAGCATATACCGGTTTCACAGGCGAGGCCACAGATTCGGTTCTTTCATACGACTGATGGACTAAACATACATATTCAATCTATGCAGAAACTGAAACACTGTGCTGTACAGAGGGCAGATAAAAACCAGATGCTGTATCCCACTGGCTTTGCAATTTGTATGTGGCCAATTATATGCTGAGAGAAATTTTACTCTTAGAAAGGTAAATAAGAAATCGTTCCCCATCGGTTTCACAGCCTCTTTGTTTCAGTTCACACTTTGATCACCGTTTTGACATCGCAATGGTACTTTTGTCTAAGAAACCCTGTTATTTTTTAGTTTACATAAAGAGAGAGTGACAGTTTTAGGGTGTGATAAATTAGCACAAACGAAAAGTGAGTTTTAAACGTTTGCAGGCGGGCGGTGGAAATTACGAGAGCTTGCGGTTAAGATGGAAGAATGTGAAAATGTTGACCAAATAAACCGAGATCTGGGAAGATAACAATACAGTTTCATTATGACAGTGTTTCAGAATCTGCATAGCAAGAGAGAGAGAGACAATCTTTCTCCTCACTACAACTGGAATGTGGAAGCACAGAGGAGGAAGGAGTGAGAAAGAGATAAAGAGAGAGAGAGATAAAGAGAGAGATGCAGAAAATATCAAAGTCTTCATCTACAGCCACTAAAAGTAAAAACACAAAATAAATTATTTGCAAAAGAGATGACTATTACATGCACACTATAATAAAAATGTCACATCACGTTTTTATCATTGCTTTTAAAATTTTGCTCAATTAAAAATGTTTAAATAACATTTCACAAACCAGACAAAACATTAATGTAACATTAAAATTGGACATTTTAACTGGTCCTAAAACATTCAAAATAACATATTTAACATTTTTGTTCCTTAAAAGTTACAAGAAATGTTCTTACAACCTAAAATTGTTAGCTGGTTAGACAAATTGTTTAAAGCATAGCTGTTTTTTCGAAGAGTAAACAAGTGGAAATTAGGGGTGATTTTATTTCCATACTCTACCTAATGTTTTGGGATTTCTGTGGAGTTCCTGCGCAGGGTTAGCGTGAGTACACGCTCGCAGAACGGGACGGCTGCCACCGCTCCGTAATTGTTCTTGCTACGCTCTTCAAAGAAGGCAGCAAATGGGCTGAACACACTCCCTGCAACTCAGGGTTCCATTCTGAAAAAAAAAAACAAGAAAAAAGGAGAAAAAATGCTCTCATCTGGACTGAGCACAGCTGGGAAAACAGAGCACATCGGTTGCCCTCATTTATGGGCAGCGAGGAACAGTATGAGATAATTGTGTCTCCTGGATTTAAGGCGAGATACAGAACTTAGCTTTATACAGAAAATAGCGAGACCTGTACCATGAAAAAGGAGAAAAAGACCTCCGTTATTTGTTTAACATGTGTTAACATACTTAACACATAGTTAACACTTTAGACCTATGCTTTATGTGTGATGCTGGCTGCTGTGTTTAAAAGCATCACAGCATACAGACTGCAGAACGTATAGAAACCATTGGCTATGGTTAATGATAAGATGCCACACCAAATTAACAATATTAGGTTGCAAGAACATTTATCTA
>JBAJNP010003226.1:0-41110 GCA_036877545.1 Yasuhikotakia modesta | reverse complement strand
CTTGCTAGAATTCAGGAGACTTTTTTGACCAAATCCAATTACCAAAGACTTGCAAAAGCTGCAATTCAATTAACCTCAAATAACATTTTCATTACACTGGCAATCATGTGGCTCAAAAAGTATTAGTTCTGTAAAACTAAAGGCTTTTTTATGATAATGGAAGGATTTAAGCGAGAAGAGGACAGAAACAGCTGGTTAAATCATTACTCTCACAACACACGTTAACATGCATTCTTGTGCATTGACTCACCATGCTGGTTTGACCTCAAATCCGGTTCAGTGTGTTGATTTCGTAAGTTGCTTGTATGTGTTATAAGTCTGTAATATTCGTTTCATCATCAGCACTTGCCTGAAAAAGAAAAAACAGCCTCGCACTTTCTCTCTCATAGGCGCAGAGAATTTCACGCACCCACACTAACCAAATGGGAGCAAACAGTAAATTATGATACTATCGTGATACATTTTCGTCTTTTTGCACATGCATGTGACCATTAGGCTGTTATTTATAAACACAGAGGTGAACGATGATCATTTCAGATGCTGTAAATTTTGCAATGAAAACGTACCTCTCTGCATCGCCATCGCAGCAGCACTTCTAAGTATATTGCGAGCTTACGATGCCATGCCTACAGATTCAAACTCTTTTTTTGTCTCTTGTCTTTTTTTCTCCTTTGCTTCAACTCCGTCCCTCCCTCGGACCCTGTGACAACGGCCCGCGTGCGCGACCCCTCCCCCACTCGAACCCGACCCTCCCCCGCCCTCCTTTATGTTAAAACTATTTAGGCGCACAGAGATAAAGGATCTTTACTGTGTTTTAACAGTTAAATAACTGTGTTTTCTGACATTGTTTATTTGCGATAGACAAACTGCCAGTCTCGATCTTTTTGCACAAATGGCATTTATGTTATTTGTTTGTATAATAATGAGTTTAATACAAAATAATTCAAAAATACTTTTTAATGCATAAACAGCATGAGGCGATTATGTGTTTGTCCCATTTGTTTAATGTTTACACGTTTGTGGGAACATGCATGTCTGTGGGTTGAGTTAAAGGGCAAAATCGGACGGTCTGAGACTGCAACTGTTCTCAAGCAAACAGCTGAGGGCGCTGTTGACTAAAGTTCTGCTGCTCGATGTTATACAAGGTCTGAAATATAGTCTAGTATCTCTCTCCCTTTGTTTCTCTCTCTATCTCTCTCGTTAGATTAGACAGACAGACAGACAGACAGACAGACAGACAGATAGTGTCTCTGGGTATCTCATACATTTAGATGTTTGGTCTTTAGTGTATGAATCAGTTGGAGCTCCTTACAAACTCACCTAATCTTTCAGCTGATCTGTTTAGCTGGAGGCGTATAGAGCTCAAGCAATGGATCTTATTAGCCATTATGAGTTCAGCTCAAACCTCAACCACTTCTGCAGATTATCTGTGCATCAGCAACATCTCTGGGAACATTAGTTAATATTTAGTATTTGAATATGCTAGAATCATGTTTATTTCACTGATAAACTGAAATACTTAGATAGTTATGTGGGTTTGTATTAAAAAGTTATTATTGGAAGCAGATGCATTTAAGGCTATAATAAGCTTGAGAATGCGGTTTCTATTGGCAGGTAAAATAGTTGTGGCCTGCATCTCATTGGCAGCATACACTTTTAACATCCAAATCATTGTTGTCAAAGATGAATACAAAACAATTATATATATATTTAAAATGTTATTATATGAATGTATAATCACACTGATATTTAAAATGAATTGTGTGTTTTATATGAATGCCATTTGTGGACCAAAAGTTTAGCATTAAATAGAGTTTGATGCAAAGTGTGTGATGCAATATTTACGTGTTTGTGTGACTGCAAAAATCCAGGGTGTAGCTCTTGTTTATTGCATACAAGCTCAGCAATGTCATTTTATAGTGAGATTCAGTTTACACATGTCTTTAAACACAGATTCAGTGAGTGAGTTATTGTTATTATGCAAAAAAACTCAATCATTTTAAAAAGCAGGTTTTTTATTTTTGTTTTCATATTGCTTTGGTAGAGAAGTTCACATTTTCATATTTAGGCTCTCTGACAAAACTGTATAATTAAACAAACACATGGCATCAATTATTGTATTATAAAGACTTATAACACACCAGGAATGTTTAAAAAGCTGCCCGTTCTGTTAACCTTCTGTAACGTTTTGTGTGTTTGTTGCAACAATCTTGAGTAAATGTTGTCTTGACAATGGAAGGGGATTTGCCATGAAGGAATTTTATGATAGTTTTCCACAGGTTTTCATTGGAATGCATTCTAAAATGTTTATTAGAAAAACATTAAGTTTGCATCTGCATTTAATTTTGTTTTTGGCACCTTTTCACATTTTTACTCTCCGTCATCTAATGCGTCCAGGAGCCTGTACAACAAAAAGAAAACAGGATCAGTAACTTCTTACTACTTTAATTTAGCTAAACATATTTACTCTACATCTAATACAATTCTGTAGTGTTCAGGAACTGTTCATATCAGATGATATGGTTTTCATTACTCATTACTTTGTCATTACTTTCATTAAAAATTAAGGTTCCTAAAACGTTCTTTGTAGGGCTGCACAGTTCCATAAAACCCTTCACCACTCACAGAACCTGTGTTGCACATACAGTTCTGTGTAGTGGAGCAAAGATTCATCAAACTACAAAAAGGTCAAAAATAAACGGTTCCTCTAAAGATTTTCAGGGGAACAAAAACAGTTTCTCATATAGCATCACTACAGGAACCCTTTATAGCGCCTTTATTTTTAAAAGTGTACATGTAGCTTAACATCATCTTACTTGAAGTCTCCTCCATCAAGGAGTTTCTTATAGGTGCTGATTTCTGCCTCCAGCTTCATCTTCATATTGAGCAGAGCTTCATATTCCTGCCCCTGCTCTGTGATCTTCGACCTCAGCTGTGCCAGCTCAGCTTCCAGCTGCATTATGATATTGTTGAACTTCTCCACCTCTCCATTGGTGCGTAACTCTGTGTTCCTTAGCGTATCTTCTAGAGATGCTTTCTAGAAAACGAGTATTGGTTTGGACAAATGAATGAAAGGATTCTACATACAAAACAATTTATACAACTACCACCATTAAATCATAACATTGTGTGTCTGTGCGTGTTTCATTACCAGGCTTTGTTGAGACGCAAGCTCTATTTCTAAAGTCTGAATCTGTCTTCGAAGGTCATTTATCTCCATTTGTGCCCCCTGTAAAGCTTCTGTGTTCTGAGCTACCTGCACCTGAACGTCTGAGATCTGAGAAGAGATTTGGTTGGTGAGTAAATTTGAGATTATATTTAAACAAGACTTATCATAACAAGATTAGAGTCATTGGTTTGCTGAAACTTCAGGTGTTTGTCCTAAATAAGTTCAGTACCTGGTTTTCATGCCACATTTTAAGTTCTTCTGCGTTTTTAACAGCCAGTTTTTCATAGTTAGCCCTCATCTCTTCCATCACTTGAGACAGATCCTGGCCTTTGGGTGCGTCAACATCAACCTGGACACCTGACAGGGCGATCTGGTTTCGTAGCTCGTCAACTTCCTGCAAAGTAAAACAGACAAGAAATCTGAGACACATTGCAGTGAGAGTGGGAATTTAACTGAAGTGCTGCTCCAAGATAAAACCCACATTGTGATTAATTTAAAGCTTAAGTGCACAAGTTCTGTGCCGCTGCCATTGGTCAGACAAACAGGTAGCCGCGCCCCAAACCCACGCAATTGGCTGACTTACTGCTGGCTTATATATACTGTAGCTGACTTTGAAGTTTAGGTATTTTACACAGAATTTAAGCAAAATGTGCAAACATTTATTTGTTATTTACATTTTCATGGTTCTTCTTGAGGAATTGAAGCTCTTCTTTCAAAGACTCAATTTCTCCCTCCACATTCAGGCGACCAATATTGGTGTCATCAATAACTTTCTTCAGACCTGCAATATCTGCTTCCACAGACTGCCTGATGGCCATCTCATTCTCAAACCTGGAACATATGTCATACTCTTTAAAAATGTGCATCTAACAATTTATTCTATTTCAACAGCATAAATATACAGACTAAAGATTTTTTGTTTATTTAGCTTTTCAACCATACAGTCTCAGCTAACACAGAACATTATCAGAACATTATTTTTAATGTTATCAAAAACCATTCTTGGTGTAACATTACTTTTTAAAGTTATGTATAATGTATATCGAAAAAATATATTCTTAAATTGTTAGTGGAACATTTTAAGAATGTCACAAACTGTTTGAATGTTTTTATGTTGATGCTATAATGTTAATACAATCCTAGATGATCCTAGAAAATTATTATTTTCAATGTTACTTGTTGAAAATTGTTGGGAAACGTTCTTACAAACTAAAATTGTTAGCTGGGATGTTGTAAAGAAACTATATGCTATAATGCTATAAGTTACTTTTGTGAATTTCAGCACGTTTATGCGCATGTTTAAAGACATTTTTAAGATTCTTGTTTAACCAGTGGCATGTAACAGTAATTAAATACTGACTTCACTCTAAAGTCATCCACAGCCAGGCGAGCGTTGTCAATCTGCAGAACAAGTCGGGCATTGTCCACCGTCGCATCAAAAACCTGCAGGCAAAACCGCAAACATATTCACATTGTATAATCAGAAGAACAGCTCTAGAGTAACTCCACAAAAAAATCAAGATCAGAATTAAAGTATTTTTGAAAAAGTTCTCACCTAATCAACTCTAATGGTCTGAAATTAATTTAGTAATTTACTGAATTATGCCATTACTGGACTACATTAAATTAAAATGTTTGGTGAAACTTTGTAAATGGTTTAAATATAAAACAGAACTGAGACAAATAACAGAATTGGTTTTCAAGTATATTGTGGTGTAAAGGCATATTTATATGTATATGTAAGGCCTTTAAAGTAAGTGTGCAGGTATTTAGAAGAGACAGCTTATTGCATGGGTGTTTGTTTTTTGTTTGTACTATTTTTTAAATAGAAGCAGTGGTAAAACGCCCTCCGATCTTCCATGTGACACGTTCTGCAATAAAGGAAGAGGAAACTGGTGTGATGATTTATCACGAGCTTCTGCTGATCATAACTGCCTGACTAAAATTTCATAACGGCAGTGCAATTCTGTAGTTAACTTCATATTTCTATATAAGGATATATGTTCCTTTATGGTCCTATATATTCCTATATATAAGTATTTCACTTAATTTGTATACTGTCAGATTTCTACTTTGTAGGTTAACGCTTCCAATAGCATAAAAAAAACATTTTCCATATAGTCTCTATATGTTACATAATGGCGCAGCTACATCTGCTATAAATTCTGCGGCAGCTGCATTTTTGTGTGTAGTTGTGGCTGTGTGTGTGATTGTGTGGGTGCGTGTGTGTGTTTGTGTGCGATTGCTCATCCCACATCTGTTTTTCATTATGACTCTGAGTCTGAAGGACGTTTCAGCTGCCAGAAGTTCCCCAAATGTTCTTCTAACAGTTTAGAAATGATAGCGAGCAGTTTGTTGTGGTGAGCGTCTTCATGGCAACACTGATTTTATAATTCAGAGGAATTCCCATATAGTAAACAGAACAGATATAAAGAACAGAACAGGCACAGAAGAAAAAGAGAGGGGGAAGAAAAGAGTACGTGCCACACCCTCCATTGAGATGTAAAGAAATTTGATAAGCCGTTTGCTTTACGCTGAAGGAAATATTTTTGTAGGGCTGCGAGTTCATCTACTCATGTATATTTGAAAGTTTGGAAAACTTTAGCACTCAGTGAACGCCTTTGATAAACTTATACAAGCAGAATTAGCTGTTCTGGTGCCAAAGATAAAAAGTGCAGAAGGTTTCAAATTGATTTCCCTGCCTCTGCAAACATTTTGTGTGGGTCTCAAATTTCAGCCCAACTGCTGCTATTTAAAACATCTGCATGCACAATGACTCTTCAACTGTTAACTCCCAACTGAAAGTCACACGCTCACTCACAGACTTATGCAAGCATATCTGATATGTTATTCTGATATGTTTTCTCTCACCCTCCTCCTCAGATCATCCAGGATGTTGTTGTACTTGCTGTAGTCACGGGTTTCTGGACCACCTTTCTCCAGGGCCTCTCTGATCTGCTGCTCCAGTTTGCTGTTCTCCTGTTCCAGCCTGCGAACCGTGTCCAGATAGGCGGCCAGGCGGTCGTTAAGGTTCTGCATCTGGCCTTTCTCGTTGCCCAGGATGGACCCTGTGGAGCCCATGCTCGCTTTGAGGGACCCCCCGGAACCAGCGCCCAGGCCTGCAGAACTCACCTTGAAGGCAGAGGAAGCAGAAATGCCCCCGGTTCTGGGGACAGAACGCAGAGACATGGACGAGGCAGAAGAGATTCTCGTACCCTGACCGCCCGCGCCGCCATATATGCTAGCAGCACGGTGTACTGGTGCAGACCGGGTGAAGGAGATATGAGACGCCTGAGGTGCGTAGTAGCTCATGGTGATGGAGGAAGGAAGTTCTAACTGCACGAGAAACTGAGTACACGCTGCGGGACGTCAACCCTGAAGAGCTACAGGAAGAGAAGTGTGAGGCTTTTATACCCCCACAAAACTCTCACTGTTCCTCCTTTTTCTCTGTCTGACTCACAAACACGCGCGCTGACCAACCAAGACCCTGCCCACATGGTCCATTCTCCCCCTTCTCAAACGCCCTTCCCACATCCTCTCTCTCTTTTTGCCCTGATCTCAGCCTCTCTAAATCTGAACTCCAATCTCTCAAATGGCCCAGGCCACATGTAGACACTGCAACAAGATACAGACCTGAGATGGGGCTTATTTTTTACTCTTAATCCCACAATGCTTTAGTCCAGTCTTACATTACAAGCTCAGCTGATGAGAACAGAGATTGAGGAAGTAAACAGTAGTTTATGATTCTGATCAAGCCCCGTAGGGATAGGCTACACCTATGAGTACATTTTCCCTAAACAAAAGTCACTGTTGTTCTTCAAAACATATGGGTGAAACCTTGCATTATGCTTAGATCTTTAGATTCTTTAAGCAACTAAAAATGCATTCAATTTTTGTGTATTAATGCTTTCATTTAATTGTTTTTTGGGTGTGCAACAAATCTCACTCATTTTTTTCTGCAACCCTACAAATAGTTTTATGTGTGTTTGACCTTTTAAGGCATCTTTCTCAGAATTATATAACTGTCCAAATATGTGATGTTATTTTAAAGTACTTGCACACAACTGATAAAACTTTGAGCCTCAAAATAAAAAATAATTGTATCAAATCAAAAAGGAAACTTCAGTGATATCATCGCCATATCATTGCCAACATTTGGACGTGAGTGAATAGTGAACAGTGTGAACCCTTTATTTAATGGCGCTGCTTTTGTAATCTAAGAAGGGCAAAAAACAATAACACACAGCTAATTGTCACAATGATGATGTTTCTTTGAAATACTAGTGAACTATATAACAGGACACCCAGAGGCATAACACACCCAAAACTTAAAAGAAACCTGAGAAGTTGGCACTAAGCTTTTTTTGAAAGTTGATCTCAATCTTTCTCTTTCTTTCTTTCTTTCTTTCTTTCTTTCTTTCTTTCTTTCTTTCTTTCTTTCTTTCTTTCTTTTTCTTTCTTTCTTTCTTTCTTTCTTTCTTTCTTTCTTTCTTTCTTTCTTYCTTTCTKTCTACCTTCCCTCCTTCACATGCATATTTAAACTCCAACTTTAACTCATATGGTCTTCTCAGCATTTAAAAGCATTAACGATTAATCGCCTTCCAAATGTCTGCATAAGAAGCGTAACAAACCCTCCAATATAACAAGCAACTGTTTGCCAATTAAGAGAGCCTATTTCATTTCATGATTAGTTTCTCATGGAACATTTCTTTGACTTAACTGGATCAGAATCTATTCCAACTGGCACACATAATATATCAGGGGTGTGATCTGCAGTTTGCTTTTGTTTGAATGGGGTTGTCCATAGATTCCAGAGAGCTTTGGTTACCAGATGAGTCATCAACCCATGATTTCCGGGAGCTCAGTAGAAGAATTGTGTCCCAAATCACAAACAGCCCTGCAGGAGAGAGTGTGGTTTGATCAAACCTCTTTTAATGCTTGAACAAGTCCCTTGCATGCTCTTTATCTACAGCATTAATTCTGAAAACAGCAGTGAAATAAACGCTGTAGTACTTCAAGGGCCTGAAAAGTCAAACTGGGTGTTTGTTTTATCATAGACATGGCAACCGTGTATGTGTGTCATTTAGTCAACCAGTCGTTTCCAAGCAACAATTTCACTTCCTGTGTTGTGGTTAGTTAAAAAACGGTGCACGCTACTAGACTCTGTTTCACTGCACGCAAAGCAGCCTGTATTTATATCAGTGCCCATATAACAGGTTACATGGATTTTAAAGTATTGAAAGTACAAAGTTACTTTTAATTCACTTAAAAATTTGGATGTAAATGTGGTTGCTTGTCTCATGACTACATAACAATTATGTTTGTAATAATTATCAATGGTTAGTGTTTCATTGACATCTTTTAATTTTTGAACTTATGTATTCAGCTAACAATTCAAAGTTGTGAGAACATTTCTATTAAATAACCAAAATGTTATTATAAATATTCTACTAGTATTTAAAACTTACAGTCATACAATCTCCTTATAAACTTATAACATTTCAATCAGATAAATAATCTATGAGAAAAAAAACATATTTTAAGAATGTTTCCTGTTAGCTGGGCAGTATCCCAGAAAGCATTTCATTTCCTGTAGCTGCCCAAACACTGTTGGTGTGAAATCACAATACAAGCCAGATGTCACTGGTGAGGGTCATGTGAAATGAGTCTTCTGTCATTGATATATCTTTAAACATAAACCTGAAAAGCACAAGTCGTGTTTACATCCTTTTCTCACTTCATAGCAGAATTAATTTAATGTGAATGTCACATGTTTGTCTGCAGAGCACAGATAATGATCTCACAGGTCACTAATGAAGAGTCTAATGCAGACACGACGGTTAGAGAGAACAAACAGAGAGAGATAGTCAGAGAGGAACAGACAGAGATGACAGGAAAATGAGGGGACAGTGAGTTAGTCACACTACAGAATGAAAGAATGTGCACCACCCCCACACATTATCCCCAACACCCCCCACACTCCCAAAATCTAACTGTCTTTCTTTCTTTCTTTGTCTTTCACACAAATTAGTAACTATGTATACACATGCACATGAAGTGCTATATTTTAAAACTGCAAACCTATTATTTATATGGATACCCTAATACTTGCATTAACTGCATTTTATGAATTCATGAATGAATGGTGCATTTTTGTGTGATCCATGAGGGTGAAAGCTTGTATTAACTGCACTCTTTTTCAAAATGGGCTCAGACGGCTTTAGGAGGGTGAATGTTCTTGGCAGCCACAACCAGCTGAAAGTTTTACGACTCTTTTGTGTTTGCCTGTTTTTGACTCGTGTTTCCACCCAGCGGCTCTCAGCGTCGCCACTCATTATCTGCAACTCACAAAAACTCCAGGAAAGGGAGAATAAAAAAGAATAATGAAGAGAACAAGGGAAGAACATTTGAATCCATCCACAATGGGAAACTGGAGTCATATTTCTCTCTTTTTTTTTTTTTACTTTTTCCCAACATGCAGTGTTTGTAAGTTAGTGTGTGTTATACAAAAGGCAGTGGGTACAATGAGAAAACAAAGTTGATGTAGATTTTCTTATGAAAAAAACAAGTTAAGCTTTAATTTAAACCAATAAATGCCATTTGCAACAAACAATTGCAACAAACAAATTTGACTGTGTAATTTTGTTTTGAGTATCTATGAACAAGGACAGAAGGGTGTGTTTATGTGATCTAATAGGATAGAGTGAGGTAAGATGTGAGGTAATATGTCAAAAAAAAATGAGTAAGATGTATTACATGTACTTTTCTCATGTTTTGTGCTGTCGGTGTATTAGATGCATATACTCTTATGGCAATTCCAGGTTTGACCACTAGGGGATGCTGACGACCAGGCAAATTGCAGATTTGCCCATGTTTATTTATACGACTCTTCTGCAAAAAGCTTGGTGGTTAAAGCACAGTCATTTAATTTAACTCTCATTTAAACCATGACTTTAATTTAACGTAATATAAATGTCCTTTTCTTTCCTGTTTTTAAAAGAGGACATTCAGTTGTGTAGCCTATTGTTTTTCAATTTTGAACGCCTCTTAGGCAGCATATACACAAAAGACAAAATAAGTTAGTCTTCAATGGTTAAACCATCAAAAACATATTTACTCAGTTATCAGTCATTATATCTTTCTCTCATTTTTCTCCTCTCTCCCCTCTTTTAACATGTTTCTCAGTTTTGTTTGAACTACAGTGTCTTTGTACATCAGTGAATTTTTGTACAGTGCATCAATGAATGCATGAACCCTTATGCATGAACTTGGATGTGTTAAGATTAGTTCTTTGCTTTCAGCTTATTCAAATACAACACAACTCTTCTTTGTCTGTCCCCACACCTTACCTGAACTATTTATCCAAAGGCAAACAGAAGTGTTATGCTTGCTTGCCTAAGCTGTCATTCATAATCCAGTTAGTGTTCATCAGCCATGTCATAAACTTACCCATCGGGGCCCCTAAAGGGTAACTGGATTCATATATGTGGAGCGTATCTTCTCTTTAAAGGCCTGTTTTAATGACGACCGCCTGCACCCTACCTGCCTTGAGGGAGCCACACCCTCACTCTTATTTCAGGCAGTGAATGAGGAGTGCATAGCAAGCGCTGTTTGAGAGTTATCTCTCTATTGCACAACAACAAGCAGAATTCACCATACAAATGAATTCCCAAGTCAGCAAAAATAGGTCACCATTGGTTCATTACTGGTTTGGACTTGTGTGTTACGTGCTGATTAAAATGACAGTATGTAACATACAGTTCAAGACTTTCTAATCAGAATTTCATTAGAATCTTAGATTTCTATCATAGATTAAATCATAGTTTTTTATTCTATTTAAGGCTTTAGCTAGAAATTCAGGGTCCTCTGGTTGTGTTTTGCACATTTGCACATTGCAACATTTTTTTTTAAAGTTCTCTTAAGGGTACTAGGCATTTATAAGTACACATTTTTGTTGCTTAATGGAAACCCAAGAAAACGTTTATACAACCTAAAATTGCTAGCTGGTTGTTAGCTTAATTGTTAGAAGCTTATTTAACATAAAAAATGTAGCAGTTCCAACAATTTTGACCCTGTTTATGTATCTTAATGATAAAATACTGTGAAATTGACAGCTTAGAGCAGTACACATGCTTTTATATTGTTAGGCCATTACACTCAACACTGATGAAAATGTTTCTATTCAGGTGTGCCTCATTCATAACAATAGTTCTCAGTTAGTGACCTTTAAATATCAGTTTTGTCTCTGACATTTTTCCCAGATACTTCTTGGGAAACATAAAACTAGAATGAAATGACATGCAGTTGGATAATTTGTTTTTGCATTTATTTGATGGGAAATGTCTCTGCTTATATTCAAATGTCTTTTCATCGTCAGCAAATCAACCCTTACATAAAGTAAGTTTATTCAAGTGTGCTATTAGCATATAACTAAAATATGAAAGTATATTTTCAAAGTCTGCTTTCATGTACTCCTCAAAAATATACTTTATGAGCTCCTTAGAGAAACTGTTGTGAAGTGCTTGTGTAAGCTTGAAAAAACATTTTATTAACTGAACACTGGGCCAGTTTAGACCCAAAAGGAGCACAGTTTTTCTCTTCTGAATCTCACACACGTGATTTTTAAGTTCATGTTAGCCAGTGTTTCCCAACCCTGTTCCTGGAGACACACCAAAAATACACCTTTTGGACGCCCCCCAATCTAACACACCTGACTGAACTCATCAGGTCATTAGTGGAGTAATCCAAAGCCTGTAATGGGTGTATCAGTTAAATGAGACATCCAAAATTTGTGTTGGTGTGTCTCCATGAGAAAACACTGACTTCAGCAATGGCCTCCAGTAATTCTGCATTAATATCATTGTGAACTGGAGAAACTGTTGAGATATTAATGAGATTTCATTCATGGAGATTTCATTCATGGTTTTTTTTATTGCTTTCCTGAGAAACCATGTTTCTTCAGTCACATCTCCTAAAACTCTAGTCCTACATGCTACAATGCTTTATTTTAGAGGAATTATAATTCAATCCTCTATGTAAGTTGTTTTAAATAAGGTTTTCAACCAGTTTTTCAGCCTGTTGCACTCTTATTAGCACAATGCTATATGTTCAGCTAAGAAACACCTTTTTTAATTGAGCGGTCTTTCAACTGCATTAGCCTTTAATCACTGTGGTTCACTGAAAGGTAACATTCATGAAAAGGGAACAAAAGATTACAGGCCTTTTTTTACTGTGTATGTACACTGTCCTCCCTCCCATAAATCATAGTAAATTAACATGACACACCTACATTACAAACATATAAACACCAAACAATATCTGCGCTGTCTCTTTACATCCTTTCACACTTTATGATTCTAATTGTTGTGTCACAATACTTAAATTGTAATTATTCTACATTACTAATTCATATTAATAGTAATTATTAGGAGGTTCTGTATAAAATGTAAGACGTTTAGAACCAATTATATTTCATATTTTTGTTTTCAAATGTATAAATTCTAAGATGTTTTATGTTTGATATATAAAAAAAGTTTTTAAATGCAGTAGTCTCATTGAAATACTGTAGTGGTTTGCAGGAAGAATAAAACACAGTTAAAGGGTCAGGCTGTTATCTTTACAACAATGTGGGATTAGCCCATAACTCCACTGACTACAAAAATGTACAATGTACACTTGTCTTGTTGACCACTAGCCAACCATTTGAATGGGTTTGAATGGGAGAGTTGAGGTGGGGTGGAGAAATCGGGTGTTTTAATGAGCTTAAAGGGTGAATGTCTCTGCTGTTGTCGATAGCGGCAGAATGTCAATCAATAAGGTTCATGTCGCCTCTGAGGACCACACAGAGACAGGAAAAGCTGTTGTGAAATCTCTGAAAAATACACTGATACTTTTATAGCTGTCATATAAAAGTGTTCAGCTAAACACAGTTATGGTTATAAACAATGTAGCCTAACCCACACTGTAACCATAACAGAGAACTTCTACCTTTTTACAAAGTAAACTTCATTATTTATATTTTGATAGTATTTTTACAAATGATAACAACCCCCAAAGGAGGTTTTGCTCAGATTTGGGTACAAATTTGTCCCCAATATATGTTTAAGTTAGCCCACCCACAAACACCTGTAAAAAATCTTATGTAAAAATATTTTTACTGATGTTTAATCAGATGAGGCCTCAAGTAACATGGAACTACTTCAACTAACACTTTGAGTTCCCAGAACATTTTAGAAATGTTATTTTATGGTTGTAAGAAAATATAACTTTAAAAGAACATTCCTAGAACGATTATTTAACATTATGGCAATGTTGTGTGTTTGCTGGGGGTTACCATCTTAGCATGTACACAATGATAGTAATTTTGTGAGTTATAGTATAGATTCTATGCATGCGCCCTCTGCTCACAGAAACAGTTAATGTGTAACAATGATTGTTCTTCCTACATGTAACCTTTTGACCAACTGTACATATACTATCTTTAGCATTAAACTGGCCTTGAGACACTCCCTGCCCTTCATATAAGGGTTCGAGCGATCATTTTGTCGTCTCTTCGCTTTTCGGTTTCCAACCTCTCAACTCTCTGTCCTCATCCTGTTGGTTTAGAGATGCTAAACATGAAGAAAACCGTGAAGTCCTACAGCAGTCAGTCCTCCATCGGTGTGAGCAACAAGAACTTCTCCAGTGGGGCAGGATTAGTTGGGGGCTACAAGGTTGTCGGGTACAAATCCAGCTCTGGGATTCATGGAGGCAGTCTGGATTTTGGAGTAGGGATGGTGACAAGAGAAGGTTGGGGTTCTGCTCCGACTGTTTGCCCTCCAATCACAGCTGTAACGGTCAATGAAAGTCTCCTTAAACCGCTGAATCTTGAGATTGATCCTAGCATCCAAGCCATCAGGACGCAGGAGAAGGAACAGATTAAGACCCTCAATAACCGCTTTGCTTCATTCATTGATAAAGTAAGTGACTCTGATTTTTATATCACCTCTTCTCTGGATAAAATAGTGCTTGGTCCTAACGTATAATTGTCCCTAAGTTTGTTCAGAACAGTTTGCCCAGTCAAATGTTTATAATATTAGCCTCAAATATCTGTTAAGTTCTAACGGAAATAAAATCCTACACATAATATCTCAAAACATCAATGCAAAGTAGTAATCTCTTATCAAGATGACAGTTAAACAATTGGCTTAGACAAATGTCATTTGTATGTTTGTAACGTTCGTAAGTTTAAACTGATATGTACCAAGGCTACACAGGTGGCTGTAGTCAAACAAAGTCTATACAACGGCCCTGTTGCTTCAAAGCTCAAAGGGTTTTGGGTTGAGTTCCAGCAGAAGGACTTTCTTGCATTTTTCCATTGTGTCAGCATGAGTTTCCTCTGGGTACTGCAGTTTCCCCTCTGTAAGAGTATGAATGTGTTTGTGTGTTTAAACTCTGTGATGGACTGACCAACTATCTAGGGTGTTTAATGTTTATGAGTTGAGATGCTGTAATAGGCACTAGAAGAAAATGCTAAGTTCAAGAAATATAATACTGTGTTTTTAACTAATACTGGGTATAAATAAGAGTTTATCATTGTTACTTTCAGAGCTTGCAGATATGTGTCTATAGTATGTGTAAATATATGCTCTATTATTTTCTTCATTGATACTATGTTTTGGCAATTTTCACATTACATTTGTATGTAATTTATGAGGACCCTCAGCTGTCTGACTCACCTGAGGGGACAATGTTCACAGTTACAAACCTTTAAGTGTTTATGGACAATCAAGAGCAGGGATCCTTTAAAAATATGCCTTTATACACACACACACTGTTCTGTGAAAAGCTGTGGCATCATTTGTTTGCAGGTTGTAAAAGTATCAAAGTAACTGTCATAATCTCTCTCTTACTCTCACACTTTATTTTCCACAGTCTCAGTCTTGTTGGTTTTCCCCAGGTACGTTTCCTAGAGCAGCAGAACAAAGTGCTGGAGACCAAATGGAGTCTCCTGCAGGAGAAGACCACCAGCAGGTCCAGTGTTGATGTCATGTTTGAGTCCTACATTGCTAACTTGCGCAGACAGCTGGATGTTTTGGGTCATGAGAAGCATCGTCTGGAATCTGGCTTACGTGACATGACCGGCCTGGTTGAGGACTTCAAGAGCAAGTGAGAAATCTGGAGGCTTCTGGCTAGTGGCTCAATAAAACTTATGTGCATATTTTCACAGTAACGTGTTGAAGGACATTTCACATGTACCTTCTGAAAACCATCTGTATGTTCCTCCTCAGGTACGAAGATGAAATCAACAAAAGGAATGATAGCGACAATGACTTTGTGCTCCTCAAAAAGGTCAATACAAGCTCTTGAAACATGTGCAAATTAATTATGACAATTACAATTTATTAAAGGCAATATCATTATGATAATTGTGTTTGTTTGTGTGTGTGTGTGTGCTTTAGGACGCTGACAGTGCATACATGACTAAAGTGGAGCTGGATTGTAAATCGGATAACCTGATAGATGAGTTGAACTTCCTTAGGCAGATTTATGAGGAGGTACCATTTACTCCCTTAATAAATCTTTTACAGTCTCACGCAATAAACCCACTGATAGCATTTACTGCATTTACTCACAGTGAAGTATTAGTAAATGTTTGTGTGAATGCATAAAACACATTTCAAAATATATGTTTGAAGTAGAAAGCACAGATGTTTCTGTGGTCTCCAGTGCTTGTTGTCTTCTGTACATGTAGGAAATCCATGAGCTTCAATGTCAGATCAAGGACACATCAGTTGTTGTGGAGATGGACAACAGGAGAGATTTAGACATGGATGCAATTGTGGCTGAAGTTCGTGCTCAATATGAGGAGATCGCCAATCGCAACCGTGCAGAAGCAGAGAGCTGGTACAAACAGAAGGTGTCTGGATGTTTTGTTTTTATTTGCTTCTTCTTGTCTTGACGTGTGTGACAAGACGTGTGTGTGCTTGCACAGTATGTGTGTAACGTGTGTAAAGTTACAGTCAACTGTACCTTAGGTGTCACTGATTTATTGCATCATTGTACATTTGTTTTGCTAAAGATGGTCATGTTATTGATGTGTGTGTGTGTGTTTGTTTGTATGTTTTTAGTATGAGGAAATGCAGTTGTCGGCCACCAAACGTGGAGATGAATTAAAAAGCTCAAAAGCTGCAATAGCAGAGTACAAGCGTAATATTGCACGCATACAATCTGAGCTGGAAATCATTAAAGGACAGGTAAGATTTTGCTGATTATTTAGAAATGTCACATTAAATAACATATAGAAAATGTTAAACAATATAAGTTTATGGTGCCAATACGTGATCAGCACACAGAATGAGGTGAATGCAAACAAAGCTTGCCATAAATACAGGATAGGTTAACATTTCAGGCTGCAGCTCGGCTAATGCTAAGCTAACGCTAATCTTTCATGTCCTGTCTTTCAGCACGCGAATCAGCAGGTTCAGATAACTGAGGCGGAGGAGCGGGGGGAACTAACTGTGAAAGATGCGAAGCTTCGACTCCAGGAGCTTGAGGCGGCTCTTCTGAAAGCGAAGCAGGACATGGCCCGTCAGGTGCGCGAGTACCAGTCATTAATGAACATCAAACTGGCCCTGGACATCGAGATCGCCACCTATAAGAAACTCCTGGAAGGCGAGGAGAGCAGGTCAGCACTGCAAACTGTCACATCACAACAGAGAACAACAATAGATTATTCTGAAGGTGTGTGTGAATGTGGGTCAATTGGCAGTTCTATTTGATATATGCCCAGGCCCGGTTAAATGAGAATGTTCTCAGAATGTTGGCTAATGTTCTCTCAAAGTTCTCAAAAAATGTGTGTGCACATTTCCTTACACTAGTAGCTGTTATGTGCTTCTGTTCTTCTCACAGATTGTATAGTAGCTTCCACAATTTCTCCATCTCTAAACGGAATGGTAAGTTCCTTTATGCACTTTAAAAGAGCATTTCTCTCTATCTATCTCTCACTCTCTCTTTGTCTCTCGCTCTCTAAACATTTATGCTGATCAGCAGTGTTTGTATTTTTTCTAGCTTTGAACTACGGTCTTGAAAGCAGCACTCAAGTCTCATCTCAGACTGCTGGGAAAGATGTTCCTGACATTGGTCTGGTTAAGCAGGAAGTCTTGGTTGGTACGGGTGACAGCAACATTTTGGCAAATGAGAATTTGACCAGCAGAACTTCCACCGTCACCAAAAGCACAAAGACCACCGTTGTCACCGGTGCAACAGAAAAGAAACCAGTAACTTCAGAGGGAGATGTGGAAGTGAAGAGTAAGTCTGTGGATGAGGAGAAGGTTTCTGAATAACAAGGGCATTGCTTTAATTCCCAGGGCCCAGAACAACAGTTTTATGGGTGGACCTCCACCTCTGTTCCCTAGAGGAACCAGGACAGAGTTTTCTATTGTCCTACCTGTACACAGAACACAAGTCTCCAAGTTTTCCAGCTATCAAAAACTCAGAAAACAATCTATCGATACTGCTGTTTTCGCTGCAGAATATGCTTAAATAAAGTGAAATTAAAAACGCACTGACTGAATTTGTTTTTACATTTTTAAGCCTTCAAGCCTAATAAGCGCTGCCTCTAAAACAGGGATTTCATATTAGAAATCCCAGGGGATACTTGTAAAGATTTAAGTTTGTTTTAACTTATTTAAATTAGTCACACAAATGACAGAACGATCGCCCATGGGTGATACATGCTAGACTTCCTCATTTAAATTTCCCCAAACAAAGAGATTGCTTTTCTTACATGCAAATGGCTGGAAAACACAGATATTGAAAATGAAACACAAGCAGCAGAAATAGCTCATCATTTATCACAACACTGTCAACTCACAGGTCACAGGTTGATTTTAGTTTACAGTCTGTGATGATTTACAAAAGAAAGAATGACATCCTGTGATAAATGAAGCAACATTTATCTACAAACATGTGATGACATAACAAAACAAACATTCTCATCTGATCCCTGACTGTCCTGTTTTACTTTTGAGTAACTTATCTGAATGCGAACTTGTCCTGTTGTCCTGCCATTTTGTAACAATAGAGGGCGACAAACCCGTTGATCTTCAACGGATACCGTTGCTTATAACGTTTTTAATAAAAATGTTAAGTTTTTGTTTCTCAAAATATTTCATAAAGTATAAAAGTAGTTGGAATTATAATGGATGTCGAGCACCGTTCAGTTGCTTATGTCAGACTTTTTTATTTTAATCTAATATTTCTGCCCTCTATGCACTACATTGTGGCTGAAACAACATTACAAGGACGTTAACAAAACAACTATCCCCAAAACATTTCAGAAATATTAAAGTAAAGTAACTTTTTCTCACTTGCATCTTTTAACACAAGCCTAACTCACATGCCCTTGCACACATACACACACATTAAAACACTAAATTTGACAAAAGTCCTAAAGAAAGTGTGAGTCAAGAAAGCCAGTCTGCATGTTTGCTTGATAAAAGGGCAACTGTACATATTCTGCCAAGAACACATATGTAACATATCGACGAATAATGAGAACCACATTTATGACTGTGTCTCCTCCTCCGTTACCAAACACTGTCCTTTAAAGGTTACAATCCGTAACTTATCTACCCTCCACACCTACTGTATGAATTGAAATAAAACGCAGCCTGTTTAGACCGGATTAAACTAATCTGGCACTATTCATTGAGTTACTTCTATGAATTTATTAATTGATCATATTTACCTAATTTACCCTATTAAATAAGCTAAGTGACCATGTCATGTATTTACCCTAAAGAAACAGCGATAAACCTGTCACCATGTAGATAAACAGCGGTGTGGGTAAGTTACAATAGGTAAGTGCGCTGGAATTTCTCCTGCTGAAACATGCTCAAGCTATTATGTTCTGCTGTGTGTTCCCTCCTCCCATTGGCTCCAGCTGTGCTAGAGTTGTGTGGTAATTAACAAAAAGTGAAGTTAACCAACAGTTACGGCAGTCATTTCTGTACAAAAGTTACAGCGAGCAAGAAAAGTAGAATAGTTGGATAAAGTGGCGTTTCACTTGCAGAGGACACACAGCTGCTGTGTTGATGTGTGATTTTAATGACAAATGTTGACACGTTTGCCTCAGGTTATGAGCCCTGTTGCCTCATGACCACACCCCATGCACACCCAAATAACCCCTCCCCTAAGATTCATATCTTTCCTCCCCAAGCACTGCTTACAGCACACACACACACATACATAACACACACACAATCCTTACTGACTTTCGGCAGTGTTAGCCTGTTTGTTAACCTTGCTTCTCCTTGTTTGACCCCAAACTCCTCCCTGTTATTGATAATTCTGTGTATTGTTTTTTTAACATGTCATGGAATTTGAAAAACCTTTGTCTTGATTTTTCTCACTCTCTTTTCTATGGTTCAATAAATCTCGCTCGCTCACTCGCTCTGTGCAGGCCTGAACAAGCTGGTATTTAATTGCAGGTACTAGTAGAAACTCGAGAGATTAACGTTTGGGGATGATACACTGGCCAGGTTTTTGCATTTACTTACTTGTCCGTTCAACCTGGTCACTGTTTTCTTCTTCATGTCTTAAAGTCTGAACGTAAACATCTGCGTTCAGAAGCATCCCACTAACAATAATATACATCATTATATGCATATATCATTTTTGGTGATATTTTTTGAAAGTAATGGACAAACTCGTGCACAGAATCACCATTTGCACAAACCACCATTTGCTGCTGTACTGTAGTGACACGTTTATTTCATCTCAACCAATCACAGTGCAGATAGATCTAGTAGAAGCTTTCTTCATTACTATGACTAACCTGTTAATATCTATCTAACACCACACATATTGCTGCCTGCTAGTTTCTTCACTTTTAGTTATTTAAAGTTGTTTAAACAGTAGCATATTTGCAGTTACAACAAAATACAACTGCATACTGTGACTTACTGTAAACAGGAGCATTTCATTGCTGTGATCTCAGTTAATACTTCTCATAACATTTCCATTCATTAAAAAATGTCATATATTTTGACAGTTCTAGGAATGTGCAAAACGTCCCGTTTTTAGATGTTGTATTAACTTTATTGTTTGATAATGAAAATGTTATTTAATATTTTTTTAAATAATATTTATATGTAATTTTTAAGAATCTTAAGAAAACATCTTAAGAATATTGTTTTTATTGTTTAAATCCATGATATATAATGTTAAAACAAGCTTTCTAATGTTACTGCAAGAATGTTTTGATAACTTTGAGGGAATTTTTAGAAGCCAGTGTTTTGTGAATGTTCCCTGTTGGTTGGATGTAAGAAACATGAATGAATTGTTTACATTGTTGTAGTCTGATTGTCACTTTTGTTGTAAAGGTAATTGTTTTTTAACCTAAAGTAAGTGTGTTAATTTTCATTACTGTTGAACTTTGCATGTCAGGCATGCAGGCTTGGTTGCATAAACTTAACAATGTTACATGATTAGTTAAGAACAGTTGTATCATATATGCTCTAACATACTGCCACAAATGGAGTCAATAGTATATCTATATAGTACATATATACTGTATATATCTATCTATCTATATATAGTATAGTATATCTAAGTTATAATATGACTTTTAATTGATCCGTAAAACCTGTAACACTGGTTGGAACAGGTTTAATTGATATTAAATAGGATCCAAGTTCTCAAACACCTTAATATTACTCACCGTAATTTTGATGTCAAATTAATTTAACAGTTAATTCTACCTCTGCAGAATCCAATAGTTCAGTCATTGAGTTTAGTACAGTTGACCTGTGATGGACGAGCCACCCTGCCCCGACCCAGAACAGCTGGGAATGGCTTTACGGCACTTACTGTGACACCAATAAGGATAAGCAGAATAGGGATGAATTGTTACAGTTATTTGCTGTGTAACAGCAAGAAAATGAGCATGCACTGATTTTACAGTAAAAATTAAATTGAACTTGAAATAAACAGGAAAATCCTGGAGATTTTACAGGGCATGTTGACGTCCAGATGGGATATTAATTTTGGGTGGGAGTCTCATTTGTAAGTAAGCCATACCTGTTTACCTCTGTCCTGTTACCATGACAGACTCTTGGTAAACCTGTGAAATGCAGAACACATGCTGTGACAAACACAATCTTGCACAAATGAGTGACTTAACACAGAATTTGCTCTCTGAAATTAAGTCATCTGGTTAGTGTACACACTGCAACCAATGGCCACAGTGGTAAGCTTAAAGGGTACCTTGCTCAAGGAAAACTGACTTGTTGCAGGAAGTAGTAATCAAACCTGCAACCTTTGAGTTATAAGCCCAACTCACTAACCAGTAGGCCACAACTGGTCCCTGTTATGTTATATGCTTATATAAGTTAACAGTCTTATGTTAGGTAACCGTGCATAGTTTAGTGTATAAGACATTCGTGTGTGTGTTTTTGAGAGAAGAAAGAGAGCGAAAGAAGGTGTGGTATTGTGTCAGGGGGCCCTCATCAAGTTTTTGACAGAACCTGTTGCTCTGTGTATAGCAAACACATAAATAAATCTAATTTCTCTGTTCTCCCCTTGAACGAAACCACACAGCTTTTCTTTATGATCAGTTGTGTAACCTTCTGTGACATGGTGGTATTTAATTCGTTTCAATACAGAGAGTGACAGATTTTTTGACAGTTTGCCCTGTTGTAGTTGTGGCACTTGTATTTAATATCGGTCTTTAACTGAATTTAAACATTTGCGCAAAAGTGCTGTGACTGGTTATTCTTTTTTTATAGCTGCTAATAGTTCATGTTTTATAAGGTCAGTTTTTATAAAATCCTAAAACTGCATGTGTAAAAATTACATTAATTAGTAGATTACTGTTTAAAATAGTTTCAGATGTTTAGCACTGTATCAGCTCTGATGTTTAGGTTAACTACCCATGCAGATGGAAGCCATGCCACAGTGGACAGTGCTTATGTCATGTTGACTCCACCCACCAAGTTCCTGTCAGCTCTTTACTGCCCTATAAAATAAAACCAAGAGGTGAATAAATTCATAATACTTAAAGTTGTAAAATGTCCCAAAATCACAATTATCACAATTTACAGGTCGTCTCCTATAGAACTTTGTTTACATGTTTACAAACAATGCATAAATGTTCCACTTTAACCAGCAGAGAAACTAATGGTATATATAACTGGTTTGGGACTCTCATGAGGGTCTTAACAAACGGGTTTGGTTTCCATGCATTCCTTGACTATGGCAGTAAAGGTTTACCAGAAACACATTGCCTGATGCCCACTTTTACCCCCCCCCCCCAACCCCCTCTCTCTCTCTGTTTCTCTCTCTGGCTCTCTCTGTATTTGCATAAGGTGATGGATATTTTTAACAGGTGTGTCTCATTTTTAAGCTGTGGTTAACAATGTAAGCAGCTATTTCAGCTATTCTGCTGTAATTCACTCTCAATGCTTTGAGGGATGTTAAAGGTCTTTTTCATACAAGAACGAAACTAGAGAAACCAACAAAAAACAGATATGAATGGTCCAGTTTAGCTCGATGTTTCAGCTGACATTTGTAATGCATTAGATTTGTTTACTGCAGTTCAAACTTCTGTTCGACAAGAGTAACTTTTAATGCAAAGTTCATTGATGATGACAAATCCCTAATGACCTATAACTAGTGCTAAATGATATGAGTTTCTTATTAATTGTACATTGTAATGTTGCATTTTGTTTATTTCTAGGTTCAAATGAAACATTCAGTGCCAGATTTTCAATGTGGAATTCCAGAAACCCAAAGCTGGGTGGGGCACTTAGATAAATCCCACAGCTGAAACCACACAGCCTCTTTCATCACCCCTTATTGTACCTATTTAATATAGCTGTCAGATCAACATTTTGGGTGTAGTTAAATGAAAACATACTTTTTTACTGTAAAGTTCGTAAACAGGAGCATAGCTACTGGTGCATGTTTACTGTATTGAAGGGCAAATGGGATACATACTGGTGTTTATGAGGTCAACACAAGTCTGCTGCCACGCTGCTGTCAGAATTAAGTACATATAGGTGTGTGAGGAGCTGCAGAATTGTTGTGCATGAGAGCTAATGATCTGTACAGAGTTTTATAACGTTAGGAAGCTGAAGGAAGGATTTTTAGTGGGTAACAATTTCATTGTCTAAATCCGCACTCAATGTCACACTCCACATTCGCCTCACTTTTGTTCTGAGTTACACACTGACTGCAGTTTCACCCAGTTCTTGAATGATACATGCACAAACTTGTGTACTTAGGTGTACTCAGTTTCCTCGGTTGTCTAAAGTTCACATGAACATAAGCACCAAGCTATTTTTCAGTAACAATTCTCTCAGCTTGAAGAAAGTGGTAAATCTTCACTCTATTCTATTTTCAGGCAGCGTGGGCTTTGGTGCATGTTTGTTAGCTAATATACACTCCACTTTACCATGAAGGTGTGTGTGTGTGTGGACCATACAGGTGTAGATGTATGTGCAGGGAGTGTCCATCTGTCCAAACACATATTCTCAACATACAGATGATAGTTTAAGGGCTAAGACCATAAAAAACTAAATCCAGTCACATATTGAAACAGCACACTAAACCTATAGCAGCAAATATACACAATGTCAACTTCTTTCTATAAAAGGTCACAGAAATATAACATCTTTCTATTAATTGGACAGCTGGTGTATTCGATGTCAAACACCAATTTCACCCCAAATATATTTGTATTATTCGTAGGAAAAAGTAACGAATTAGAGAAAGCAAAGGAGAAGCGTTTTAACTAGTTGTTTTGTACTTAAATCCAATTATATATATTATCTTGGTACTTTATGTTGTTTTAAAGAAATCTGTGAACAAATAAGTGATTCAGTAGATGATTCAGCGAAAAGATTTATAAAATGTTAAAACAACAAACTACAACAGCAAAACTAATTCAACCATCCACCCCGCCCAATATCTGTGTGTGAAGCAGAACACTTACAAAGAGACAGATAACGCCTCAGCCTGGCACAAACCACACCCTCATGACCCTGTGGATTAAACATTTACTAACCCGTGTGTGCAGGTATAGGCTGTGTGTCAATGTGTCAAGCAGATTATGGAAACAGGCATATCATAGGTACACACACACATAAACACACACAGACACTATATTATTGTCTTATATAGTATGTATATATATTTATATTTAACAATATATATATATGTGCTATATAAGGTATTATTAGACCGAAAATATGAAATGAAAAACCTGCCATTCCATTAGATTATTAGATAATTATATACATTAGATAATTATAAACCAAATGGTCAATTTCAATTTGAAAGTGTATTAAAAAAAAATCACACCAGCCTTAAGATGTGCTTGGTCTACAATAACTGAAAGTTGTATGGATTAAAAGGTTTACAGTTGTAACATTTGTATAGGTTTGACGCATTAAGTCTATGTTGGATTATGTAAACTCATATTTGGAATTCTTGTGTTTGTGTTGATTGAAAGATCCATTGTATTCACTCAAATTTTAACCTTAACATATCAATTGACACCCAGGTACCTTAAATAAACAATTTAGTACTTTTAAAACATGTGTACTAACAAATGTAGGTGCAACAGATAAATGAGATAACAAGCAGCAGATGGTTGAGGCATGAGGCAAAAAAAGCAGGAGTTTGTGTGTTCTGCTGTGAGGTTGCCATGGTAAAAGTCTTTGGTTAGAGTTGGCATGTGTTGTCTCAGGAAAGCGTGTCACTTCTTTGAATTGTGACTGTGTGTTGCTATGGAAATTTTGTCTGGTTTTAAATACTTGCTCAAATTATTCTCTTCTCACACAGTTTTACTCACAGAAAAACAAAATACCTACATGTGAGCAACAGCCTGACTTTTGTAGGTTTTGCACAGCTGTGATATAAATCTGACCCCTTTAAGAAACAAGGGGCGGAGCTTTTACAAACTGCATGCTGGAGTTACATAACTAGAGTCAGTAATAGTATTATGCCTAAACTTTTCAATATGCAGATGGCTCATTGTAACAAACTGAACATTAATGCAAAATGTGTGCCAAAGTGAATAAAATCCTTTTATATAGTAGGACATACAGCAATAGCAGATTCATTGCAGTTATTTGTCCTTCTGTACTTACTATGAATGAATGGAGCATATGACATTAATTAAAGCAAGAGCAGAACTGGATTAAAGCTCATTCTGTTACAATGTGCAGGAAAGCTATGTCACAAACTGGTTGCTAAGTACCGCAAAAAATAATAATAAAAAAGAACAACAATAGCAGATAGTGTTATATCAACAAGCTTACGTTTTTGCCAAATCAATTTTATTTTTATCTCCTAAAGAAAAGCGAAAAACAATTACTTGAGAGAAAAAAAAACATTTGATGGACTATATGAAATGTAGCATAGAGTATGAGGGAAAATATGACTGCGCTGCTGAGAAAATAAACAAATGTCACAGAGACCACCACTGCAGCCCACAGCCCAACCATCAACCAGCCTCTCCTGATTTCATCTCTGCGTAGTCATCGCTCCAGTGAGTTTCCAACAGCGCATGCCAGAGTTTCCCAATCGGGTTTTTGCGAGTCCCTAGAGGCAAATAATAGATTTGCAAGGGGATTATGAGATTGTGGCAGAAATGCCTACGAAATTAATTCATTTTTAAAAATATACATGCATAAATAAAAACTATAAAAATAGAATGCCTTCATAATCCTTTTCATATGAAAAATTAATAATAATGTTTTTTATTATTGCAAAACAATAAGACAAAACAAGTGAAATTCACTATATATCTTCAAATTTTTTAATTCAAATTTTTTAATTTGAAAGGTTTGAATTTTTAAAAGTATTTTAATAAACTAATTTAGTTCATGGAAGTTGCAACTGACAAAAAATGTTGGGAACTCTTGCCTTGAACCAACATTGATTGTCTGTGTGCCAATATCTTGAGTGCTATGTACAGTATGTGTCTCACATCAATCATCCACACCTGTCATCAAACACAGTTTTGGAAACCAATCGTTTTTGTCCAAACAGAAGTATTGTTATGTTTTGGGTATGTTATTTATTTGTGTGATATTTGTTAAGTGTGCATATTGAGGTTTACTCTGTTCTGTCTTTGCTTTAAACAGCTAAAAGATCTGTTTAAATAAAAACCTTGGTATATGATTGAGTAATTGCTCAATATCATGTTGAACAAGTATGTAATTGCTCTCTGTGGTAATGATATTTCTGTGAAGTGGAAATTTGCTATGAGCTACTGGCATGACCTTTGTATCTGTCGCATTAAAGCAAACCGTTAATTCTTAGTTACATGCCTGACGTTACATGCCTGAAGCAGCAATAATTTTCAAAATAACCAGTTTTTAAAATTCTTCTCTTCTAATGTTATTTCTTATTCATTTTATCAGAGAGAGAGTCACTTATTGTGAAAATCTGAACCTTGTCATATAATAAACCGTGTCTGGTCGAATTTTATTGCGTAATAATTTCAGCTGCTTTTATTTTTTGACTGTTGAAATTGTGTATAAAAGTCATAAATGCATAAAATAAAGACAAAAGTCCCCAAATTCTTAGAGAAGGTTCATTGATGAAAGTAAATCTGATGGGGGAGCGTGGCATGTTGTCGCATGAGGTAAGTTGTCAAAAAAATGCAAATCAAATATATTTAAAAAATGGACAAAATGGTCAATTATTATGGTAGTTAAACATGTATTTTACATGAGCTAAGTCAATATTGATTTCAACAATATTATAAATAATATATATTTTTTTGCCATTCCAGCCTCTTGGGGACAACCGGGAACCTTGTGACACCCAACCCGACACCGGGAGCCAAGCAAACTCCTCACAGAACAGCCTTCTGGTCTGGCAAAGGCCTCAAACCAGGAACCTTCTTTCTGTAAGACCCTTTATAAATCATATCAAATGCCTAAAAACGTGTGACAGGCAAACACCCTCATGCAAACATATAAACTAAAATCTAACGTTATAAAACGTTTAACTTGCTCTCCCTTATGTGTTTATTTTATCACTTTGCAAGGCATTTATTGCAGATTTGGGTGTGACTGATACACCTACAGCATCTCTGTGAATTGGCAAGCTAAGAGCTGTGATTGTGGCTGTTTACAGTATATGAACACCTTTTTTATTTGAAGGTATTCTGTGGTGGTTCACAAAGTTTTTACTAGTTGGCAGCTGACGCTGACAGTGAGTAATGAGTAAGAGTCAGTCCTCTCAGTTCTTTAGGCCAACACCCATCCACTAAAGCAATAGAAGACATACTCATGTCATGAGGTAAAAGAGGGGGCATGTACAGGCAGAGACACCTTTACTTTTCAATTACTAATCCTCTGAAACAGAAAAAACATAAATGAGGAAAAACACAGATGCTAAATGCGGTTCCCTATATGATCGCTAATGATTAATAATTGATCCTTTAAGGGAAACCTGGTAAATATGAGCAGCAGAAGTACCTGGGAAAAAGTCTGATCACATACCAAAAGGTGTGTGTGTGTGTGTGTGTGTGTGTGTGTGTGGTAAGGTGTTTCTGGATCCACCTACAGTATTCATCTGCAGACACTGAACATCATGACAATTCTAAATGTCATTTAAATAAGAACATTTGTCAAACATTTTTTAAAATTTGGTAACATTTTGAAAATGTTTTTGTTTTACTAACAACTTCAGAATAACCTGATATATGATATATATATAATGTTAAAAAATCTTGGTGCAAGAATGTTTTTGGAGAATTTTTAATGTTAGCCTGTGGTTTAAAGGCCTTTTCAATCATTTTGAAATAAAGATAGAATTTAATAGTGCATGGCAAAATTTCTCACCAATAAATGACTTTCAATGAAGCTTCAACCAATACATTCTGTTATCCTTTGAAAATCCGGTCCGGCTGGAACGGGTGTAGTTTCATGGGGGTTAGTATCTTGGGGGTGTGCATATGTTCAGCTTACCAATTCAGGAATTACAAATCCAACAGGTTTCATTTGGCTGACCGGTACAAATATTTACCATGTTTTAAGGATACTGAGTTTCTGCTTCTAAAGATTTTGAATCTGTAATGTATTTTTACAAAAAGTTACAAAATTAGTTTTTTGTACCTTTTACCCTAACAAGTTACCCAATTAGTCTTTACAGTATTACAGCAAATGTTCTAACAGGTCAGTGGGATTCATTCTACAGTGCAGATTTTTTCAGCAAGTCCCAAACATGCCGTTGCAGATACTTGCGGTGAAGCATCATGCTAAAAAAATGGAACCTTTTTTGTGTCAGTGTATTAAAAGACATGCATAAACCTTTATTAACACTGAATATTCTTTTATGCATTTATAAAGCCAGTGACTCTTTTCCTTCATTCATTTTTTTATTTACTACATTAAACATGTTAAAAAAAGGTATGCACACTTTGGCCTACTGGCTTCAAGGCATTTTTACAGATATGCAAAGCACATATTGCAATAAGATACCGCAGGCAAGCATGCACAACTCTGTGCAACGCGCATAACTCATGCAATATATGCAATTCTAGAGGTTTTCAAAGATATGTTCTTAATATTACAAAAATATTATTCTAGCTGTAAATTATTAATGCTTGACGTTAGAAAAGCTTTGAAATGAAACCATATCATTCATGAATAGGAAAGTTAAGTGCCAATCCTCCCCCATGTGTTATTAAATCCTCAAGCACAACAACTTCCTGTTGACTTGTGTTTGTTGTTCTATTGATGCACAGTGTGTTTTGCGCTTATTCAGAATGCAGGCAGATGTTTTGTTTGTTCTTCTTCATAATCCCCTGGAAAAAAAAACATGTGACTGGACATGATCAGACTAAAAACAAGATAACATGGAATTTTCTCATTTTATCAGATCTAGATTTTTGGGTGTGCCATTTAAAATAGCTATCTGTAGATATTCTGATCTGCATATTGCAGTGAGAGCGCTGAGGTGTTTGTGATTTCCAAATATGGTGCTGATCTGATGGTTCCACCCACCTCGTGACTGACAGGTGGTCTGGCCACATGCCTCGCAGCCTTTTTAAGATGAATGTGACACTGCACATCTGCACTGCTTGTATTTAATTAAAACAGCACTTAAAAAGGTTTGCAAGTGTGATTTTTGTTAAACGCGTATATATGTTGGTTTATACATTTCTAAATGTTTATTTGTGATTATTTCAGAGGTTATGCAGGTATTGTGCAATACTTCATGTCAATAATCCAAGGGCGTGTCCAATACTGTCACCTAGCCAGTTCTTGTCCTAAGAATGCTTCAGATCTTTCTCTTATCTTATGAATTATTTTTTTAAATGCAAAAATGCTATATAACCAAATCATAAGCATTTCTCTGTTTTCTGTGTGTGTGCATGGGTGTTTGTCTGTGTGTGCGTTTGTGTTTGTCTGTGTGTGGTTCTGGTATTTTCTTCATAATGGGAACCAAACATTCCCAATATAGTCTCAGTACATTTTGTAGGAATAATCTTATAATTCAGGCTTAAAAATACAGAATAATCTTTTTTTAATATATAAATGAGCAGAAATGTTTTTGTGATGGTTATTTAGTGTGGTAGGATAGAACAAATTACAGTTTGTATATATTATAAAAACCATTAAATCTATGTGCCCATAAAATATAGAAACCCAACATGTGTGTGTGTAGTAAAATAATAAACCATTTAAAACCATTTTCAGGTATTCTAACATTGTCAATCAAAACTATATGTAAATGTGTTTTTGCTTAATGCATTCTTGACATGCACATATCTGTAGTCGCTGCATCTTTGTGTTAATGCTGAAATGCCAAACTCTGCTTTTGGTAACACCATTGCATTAATACTTAAATGCCAATCCCTTGTGTGCCAAAGACTAAAGAAAGCTCACACTGCAATTTATGTAGAACACACCTTAATGTTCAGACATACACGCACAAACATGCATGCAGGCGAGTATGTGCACATGAATAATGTCCAAAATGTCATGGCTGGGGATGCGCACCATACTGCAGACATACAGCCTACGCTTTCTGGCCAAACCCTGGCCAATCCCCTGTGTTAAACATCTGGTTTACTGTAATAGCTTGCCATGCTTAACCTTCTCCACAACGTCCTGAGGATCCGGCTCAGACATGCATTATCCTGCCTTTCATTGTGTTTGTAACTTCTTTATGAGCTGTTTCAGTACGTTATGGCAGACCTAGCATGAGCGTGTTGCTCATCACAAACACACCGTGAGCTCACGCTACTCACACCTGCTTTATACTATCACAGAGTCATGATATGTAATTGTAAAATATTGGGTCATGCTGTGTAATGCTCATCACTGACACCTGCAACACCCAAACGTCTTCTTGGGCTTGAAGTGATAAACTGTCTGACTATGCAGGGCGTACTGCGATTTGGGAGCGCTGGCCGATTTGTGTGGCATGATTGACATTTGTTGCTGGAGAAGTTTAACAGTTACAGTTTGATCAACTTTTCTCACCGTCATTTTTTTTACACAACCAGCTTAGGAAGGACATGCTAGGTCCTATCACTACTTTGCTCCACCTCAAACACACACAAGTACGTGCACACACACACACAAGTTTGTGCACACACACATACATTCACACACAATTTTTCTTGTGCATATAGTGTGTTTTAAAGTCATAAAATACGTAAATGTTATGTTAGCTGTTAGGGTAGAAGTTACACGTATGAGTTTTTCCGTTAAATGGAATGTGAGTCGCTGTGAACAGAAGCTGTGTTTGGAAACTGTGTTCTCTGTTCTTTTCTCCTTGTAAATCTCAACAATGCAACTGTTCAGTTCTTTGGGGGGAAGCCTGCACTCACTGCACTGCACTGGCAAAAGCAGATGGAAAAAAATAATTCATGAATGTGAAAGTTGCCGTGTGCCCCACCCTGCTGAAAAGAGCAGAGGTTAACTCATACTCTGAGCCTGCCCAGCCAACCAGATACAGAGGGGGAAACACACCCATTGGCAGGCTGTGAGAGCTCCACTGTCTTTTAAACATGTTAAATTTCAGCTGGAATGTCTGTGCTTAACTCTCTGCCTCTCCTGTTCTCCTTTCTCTCACTCTGCCTGAGGCCAAGCCTGGAGCTGGGCGTGCCACCATTTATCTTACCACTTTCTCTCTGTACCTGTCTAACAGGTAGGGTGTGTGTGTGAGAGTGTATCTCTGTGTGAGTGTGTGTGTGACCGGGAAGCTCCGCCCACCATCCCTGCACGTATAAAAGCGGTCAGCCAGCAGCAGAGAGGCACACAGAGGGACATTGACTCTCCCTTGTGAGCAACCTCCTCCACTCCACTCTTCACTCAGAGAGAGTTCTCTAACCTCTTTCTTTGCAACTCCAAGACAAGACCCTCAAACAGACACCATGACAAGCACCAGGTCAGTCAGCTACAGCATTGGCGGCGGCGGCGGTGGATCCATGAGAAAGAGCTATTCCAGTCAGTCAGCCATTGGCATTCCTGGGGGCTCCAGCAGAGTCAGCAGCGTCAGCATCAGAAGATCTGGCGTGGGCTCTGGTTTCGGTGCAGGGTTCGGATCTGGAGGTGGAGGCGGCGGTGGCGGCTACAGCTTCAGCAGCAGCAGTGGCATAGGCATGGGCATGGGCATGGGCGGAGGTTTCGGGGGTGGCTACGGTGGAGGTGGCTTTGGCGGAGGTATGGGAGGTGGCTATGGTGGAGGTTTCGGTGGAGGTATGGGTGGAGGTGCGGGTGGATTCATCCCACCACCCATCACCGCTGTTACCGTGAACCAGAGCCTGTTGGCCCCCCTCAACTTGGAAATTGACCCCACAATTCAGCAGGTCCGCACTCAGGAGAAAGAGCAGATCAAGACCCTCAACAACCGCTTCGCTTCCTTCATTGACAAAGTAAGTATTCCTGCATTCAGTCCTTCTTGAAATAACACACATCATGCAAATATTTATCATGCATGTGTTTAATCGTGGTGAGTTTTGTGCATTCAAATGCTTGAACACAAAGGCAGACTTTTATTACACCAACTATGAGCCAGTGACTGCACACACATGCGTAAGAAAAGTTATTGCTTGCAGCTGCAAAATTAGAATGACATTTAAATGTGTTTCCATGCAAAACAACATATTTAAGCATATTTAAAGTCCAAGCATTTTCTTAGTTGTACAAGTGAGTTTCACTACTAACTAGCTAGTAGTAAATTACTAGTTATTTTGCTGATGTAACTCATCATTCATCTAAATTCTGCAAATGTTACACTATTCCTGCTTGATCTCTGAATATTCTTTCGTCTTGGAAAAAGCTCTCAAAAACCCATGACTGAGGCTGTCTAAATATGGGTGGAGTTTAGGTAATCACCTAGTAACATTGTGAGTCATAGATACACACGCATCTACGCACACATTTAGAGTGAGAGCGCTACATACCACTAAAGCTGTGTGCATAGACCAAAGTCTGAACTTTTTTACATTGCAACAAAATGCACAGCTTTTTTTAAACGAACAATCATGATATCATCATGCTCTATTTCCATGTCCTGTGCACATTCTTTTTTAAAACAGTTAAAGTTTTGTGTGGAGGTGCACATTTTGGTTAATTCTTTCATTCTCATCAAAGCCTAAACCAACTGGGAGTCTGTTACACCCATATTTGGCAACAAACAAATGCTTCACAACTTTCTGAGCAAATGTGGACACACCCTTAAGGGCATAGAGTCAACATACACACACACCTTTATTTTCTAGTGCCTGTAGGAAAAGTGCATTAAATATTATGTGACAGGGATGAGTCATCTGTATTGTAGACACTAGACACTCTAAACCTAAACTTCACAAGTCTTTTCACAGGTCAAGAATTCTATTCTTGAAATGCATTTAAAACTCTTGAGGAAAAAACCATTGATGTTTTCATAGTATGTTTATAAAGTATTCTAGAGTCTAGAAACTACATGCAGAACTTTATCTAGAAAAATCTAGAACTAGTTTAGTAGATTTGCACCAAGAAAAGTGATATAACGTTTGGCCAATCTCCAGCAACCAAACACAAAACCTGCAGTAGGGTGTGGCAGGTGTGTTTTTTCTCTGATGTTACTGTCCTGTTTTATCTGTGAGGCAATGCAGGTCTGGGCGAGGCCGTTTCTGGAAGACAGTTTTTTATTCAGTCTAGGACTTGGTAGTTTGTGGAGCTTTGCCACACCCAGTCAGTCCACTTTCACCTTACCCTCCCCCACCCCCTCACTCCACCCTGCAGAAAAATGCCTGGTAAAATGACTCATGCCCATTTGTATTCACTTAAACAATAGTGCCAGGGAACAGGCACAAAGAGACTTCAAGAGCCACAATTACAAAAGAGCCATACAAGTTCACACAAATCCACTTATTTATTCATGTATTAGTCATCCTTTTTGACTGAGATTTTTAATGCAGTCTTTCTCATCCAAAACATTCAAACTCCAAGAACCTGTGGACACAAAACCAAACAAATGACGTTCACCATGCTAACACTGATTGTTTTTCGTCTGTCCCTAGGTGCGCTTCCTGGAACAGCAAAACAAGATGCTGGAGACCAAATGGAGTCTCCTGCAGGATCAGACCACAACACGCTCCAACATCGATGCCATGTTCGAGGCCTACATTGCTAATCTGCGCAGACAGCTCGATGGTCTGGGAAATGAGAAGATCAAGCTAGAGGGAGAGCTGAAAAACATGCAGAACCTGGTTGAAGATTTCAAGAACAAGTAAGTTGAAATTGTGACGTAAACTTAAATGAAATTGCCCTGGAGACATTCAAATTCATGTTCATTTCCTGTCTGTTCAACAGGTATGAGGATGAAATCAATAAGCGTGCTGCAGTAGAGAATGAGTTTGTCCTGCTGAAGAAGGTAATTCTGTTTTAAAGAAATGAAATATACAAAAATTAAATGTTTTAAATTGCAATGGGATAAAATGTTCTTTGGTTCCTCCCTATCATTAGGATGTTGATGCAGCCTACATGAACAAGGTTGAGCTGGAGGCCAAGGTTGATGCTCTTCAGGATGAGATTAACTTCCTCAGGGCGGTCTATGAGGCTGTAAGTTAAATTCTGTCGCATTCAGACCAACCAAGGCTAGTTAGGATGGAATACATCTGCATTCTGAGGGTGTATATCTTACCGGTTGCTTTTGTCTGTGTTTGCAGGAGCTGCGTGAGCTTCAAGGTCAGATCAAGGACACATCAGTCGTTGTGGAGATGGACAACAGCAGAAATCTGGACATGGACTCCATTGTGGCTGAAGTTCGTGCTCAGTATGAAGACATTGCCAACCGCAGTCGTGCAGAGGCAGAGAGCTGGTACAAACAGAAGGTGGGTCAAGCACACAAAAATTAAACTCAAAGTTTACATATAGTAACTCATCATTGAATGTATTATGAAGCTCAGCAATCTTCAAACATAATTTGTGTCTTGTTGTGAATTTGTGGCATCATTTGTTACAGTTTGAGGAGATGCAGACCTCTGCTGGTCAGTACGGTGACGATCTTCGTTCAACCAAGGCTGAGATTGCTGAACTCAACCGCATGATCGCCCGCCTGCAGAATGAAATCGATGCAGTCAAGGGACAGGTAATGATGGTTAAAAGTTGAAACTTTAAAATTCCTGCTTTGCTGTATTTACAAAGCTCACTGAGTGTTCTTTGTTTAGCGTGCTAATCTGGAGGCCCAGATTGCTGAGGCTGAGGAGCGTGGAGAGCTGGCAGTGAAAGACGCTAAACAGCGCATCAAGGAGCTTGAGGAAGCCCTCCAGAGGGCCAAGCAAGACATGGCCCGCCAGGTGCGTGAGTACCAGGAGCTCATGAATGTCAAACTCGCCCTGGACATTGAGATTGCCACCTACAGGAAGCTGCTGGAAGGAGAGGAGAGCAGGTAGGAAGTGTTAAAAGATGTGATTCTACAATACGTGTTTCTACAAGCCTTTGGCTGGATGTTAACAAAGCCCTGCTCTTCTTTACCTAGACTGTCCAGCGGTGGAGCAACAGCCACTATTCATGTGCAGCAGTCCTCTTCTGGTACGTCAATGTTCTTGTCTGTCCACATTTGTCTACATTTAATGTTGGAAACGTATCTAAACCCACTCTCTTTGACTTGCAGGTTTCTCTGCTGGTGGTGGCGGCGGTGGTGGATTTGGTTATGGAGGTGGAAGCGGATTCGGTGGCGGAAGTGGATTCGGTGGCGGAAGTGGATTCGGTGGCGGAAGTGGATTCGGTGGCGGAAGTGGATTCAGTGGCGGAAGCGGATTCGGCGGTGGCTCTTCTATCAGCAAAACCAGCAGCTTCACCGTCAGCAGTAAACGCCTTTAAGGAAAATCTCCCAACCCTACCCAGTTCCTCACCTTCTTTACCTGCAACTAGATCACTCTCAAACTTCTTACAACTCCAGCCAACTATGGTGCTAAATTCTAGCCAGACAGCTATCCCCTGTTAATGAGAAGATGAGGACAATAATTTCTTAAACGCAAAAAAAGTTTCAGGTTGTTCTGTGAGTGGATGGTAGATAACATGCATCTTCTGTCTGGTGGTGTCACTGCCATTTTCAAAATTTCAGCCCAACTTTACTAAAATGACACAAGGAAGAATGTAATGGGAATTTTCTGGTCCCAGCCACTGAATTGTTTTGTTTCTGCACTGATATGTTTGGGGAAAGAGACACTCATTAGAAATAGATCCACATAGAAACCACTGAAGCCAATCAGATCCTCACAAGAGTAGGATTTCAAGTCTTATTTTGACCACAAGCAGTACAATGGTTTCACTGAGTCAGGGATTTGCTATACAGGTCCTGAAAGTCCAGATTAGAAGTGTTGTGCTGTTACAAGCCGCTTGGTATATATGACATTATCCAATGGCAGTAGTTTACATATGTGCAAAATAAAGTATTTGACTCTCAGACACCTATGATCAGGTACTTGACGTACAAGGCAGAACTGTTACAGCAAAAAACAGACATGATGGCATTTCCGTGGACCATCTCTTTTAAACTTTGTACTTGCTGAGTTGGAAGCTGAAAGCTCCATTTACTGTGTGGTAACTAATACCTTAGACTTACCCCAAATTCAAAAGGCTTCCAGTGTGTTTTTACAGTGCCTCTGTTAGAAATGGTTCACTTGTGAAAACAAAACAAAACTGAAACCATGTTCAACCAGATTTATGCTGTATTGATTGACTTTGCAACAACTCTAAATCTAAATACAATAAATCTGAGACCACAAGTTTTGTCTTGTCTTGCGTTGTCTTTTAATGATTGGGTGACTTTAAATGTTTCTTACCTATGATTATTTTACATCAGTCATTTTAACATCATCCAAATGCATGTTGTTCAAAATCAGACAACAGAACTAGCAACTATTAAACACAATTAAAATAAAATTAAAAATATCTTTGAAAAAAGGTTAAACAATAGAGTAAATTAAAGTCAATACAATTCCAGTACATTATGTACAATGTTTTGCCCTAGTAGTTAAATAATTAAGCTGGATAATAATGATACAGTTAAATCTCAACAAATCTCAATCTAAAATTTTACTTCCATTATAAAAAATACTTTAAATTACATAAACATTGTCATAGAAAAAAAATCCAGATACATATATTTTTAAAAACCTCTTGTAGGAACTCTAAAAATTCTACACTATTTTTTACAATTTGTAAAATTCATTCAACTCAAATTCATTCAATAATTACCATTCATAAAACAGAGCATTTCTCAAAGAAGGTTGTCAAAATGATATATGTCTGTACTTTAGTTACCCTGACTGTAAGTTAAACATAAATTAAATTCCTGTGGCATACGGTTGCTCAGGTAAGTGGTTCACATTGATTTCTGGCTGGGCATTATTGATGTCCGTTGCCTCTGGGTTGCAAGAGTTTGCTGGAACTTCAGTCTGTTCTGTTGTGACTCTAAATACACAAATATATACCATAATTGCTGCTCCAATTAAAGTTGTGAATACTCCTGCAACAATCGGCACTGGATCCGGAGGATTGTATCCTGCAAAATATGGAGGACAGAACATCAGTTTGACAAGCCCACACTCATGTTTCAGTCATAAGCAAACATTTAAGAGTGATAAAAGATCGAAAAATCTGATAAAGTCAATAAAACGTTATAGGTAAATGTTGTTTTTAATACCACACATAAAACTTCTCTGTGTTTAGCTGACAGATATCACACAAACAGGTTTCCTTTGAAAACATACTTGTCTTTGCAACAGCCCAAGGAAAAACAATTAATCTAACAGGCCCAAGCATGTTAGCCAATCAGCTTAGAGAGACTCTTTCACAAGCCTCAGCAATGGGCTGAGTATAGGGCAGGACTACCTTATTGAACAACAAATTATTATTTATCATAGTAGATGTTTTAGCAGTGACTCAGGCTTGTTTTTAAATGTACAATTTGTGATTTTTTTTAATGCACAATTTGTGGCTGTTTACAGTAGTTTAATATAATGATGATAACGCCTTGCTTTCTTGCAAAACCCTTAATTGTTAGAAAACAAAGACTGGGTCAAAGTAATTTTAATTATTCCAGAAAAAATAAGCAAATAAAATTACCTGCAAAATCTGATGGTTAATTTAGCTATTGCATGCAATTATAAACTATTATAAATAGTTAGTGTTAAATCAAACAAACATTGTTTGTCTAATAAGCTGGGAGAGAGCAGGGAGTGTCTCAATTAAAGCTATTTAAAAAATGATCACCATCTGTTAACCTTGTATCTTTTAAAGTCATTGTCACCTGCGGCTGTTCTCCAGAAATAACAAACATTACGATGTCTTAAAGAAAACAATTAAACTTTATATTCACAAAACTTTCCAAGAAATGGAAATTCCTAAGAACACATAATTTATCTTAAGAATATTTTGGCCTCATAACATTTTCGTGAATTTGCCATCCTTTCTTAGGTCACATTCTTATACGTACAGTAGGTGTTTAGCTCAACACTGCCCCCTAGTGTTTATTTTACAGCTCCCACATAGATGAGAGTCAAACTGCGTCAAACTGCAATATTGCATCAAATTGAAAAATTGTAATGCACTCACTGTAAATGAAGACCGAATTGCTGGGATGAGACAGGAACATCCCATCATATCTGAACACACAATCATATTCTCCTTCAGACACTGGTGCGTATAACGTTACAGACGAGCTGGTGTTTGGTGTGTGGTACTGGTTTGTTTTTTCATTACCATTCTGTCTAAATATCATCTAGACAGACAGAAGTGCTGTTGTATGAATCATTATTTACAGCATTAATACAAAATAATTTCTACCCAGCTAACAATTATAGGTTGTAAAAACATTTCCCTAATACAAAACAGTACAAGTCTTACTTTGAATGTTCTGGAAACATCCAGTTTTTAAGTTTAATTAACATTATTGCATGGCTATAAAAAACTTTTTTAATCCTGTGACAATTTTAAAACATTTGACTAACAACTTCAGAATAATGTTTTTCATATATGTTATGTGATGTTAAAAAAGTTGCTAAATTTACTTTAACGCAAAAATATTTTGGAAAACTTTTGCTAACTATTAAGAATGTTAGCCTACGTTCTGAGAATGATCTCTATTAGCTGGGTAATGGTGTATAATAGTGTTTGAATGGGGTGAGTTACTCGTTCTTGCGATGACAAATACGGTGAGCTGAGAAAACAGGAGATTTCCACAGACTGTTTGTCACTGACATACAGTTTGGAGACGGGGCCATGCGTGTTCACTGAGAGTTGAGGAGGCGGCAACGCATCTGGCAAATGGACAGTTAGAGCATGTGCATTTTTAAACCCATAAGCCAGTGAGAAAATAATTGTGAACAATAAAAACAATTTCTGTACATACAGTATCATTAAAAGCAAGTTACTCCTCACCTGAGCAAACTATGAGGAGGGTATAAAGGTCTCTACAGTATTGAAGATCATCCATTCGGCAATCTTTGATTTTTTCTTCGTTCCCGTCGCATGTAACCCCACCCGTTGAGAGTCCGCCCACCCTTCTGTCTTTAACCCTGTTCCACCCCAGCGCATTCCCGCATCCCAACTCCCTGCATGCCACCGCAGCAGTGGCAGCAACAGATGAATGCATATCGTAAGTGACTTCCTTCTGACAAACAGGTTGCCATTTATCCCTGAGCTTGATGTTCAAATTTCCTAGACAGCCTCCAACTCGACCTTCTTTCCAGAGCTGGATTGGAAGTTTCTCTGAAAGAGAAAAAGACAAACAATGACTGCATCTGTACTTGATCAACTGATTTTTCTTCATTTTTATCCAAAAAAGTTATGAATCGCAGCTTTAAACTTTAAACCCGAGGAACATGAAAAATTATACATTCACATACGTAGAAAAATGCATTGCTCCCCAATACCTGGAATGGCTGCCTCAAACCTAGACGGCTTCGATTTTAAAAGTTTTCCGTTGTACAACATCTCCATGGTGCAGCTGTACTCTACTGCGATGCTCACGTTCTTCTGTTTCACAAAGATTCTGTTGTTTGTACCTGTGAGATTCAGGGAACCCATGGGGAACAGGGTGCTGTTGGGTGTAACAGGGAGGGTGCGGTAATATAAACTCAACGAGAAGTTAGTTGCTGGACCAGCAGTTGAGTCACAGAACACGGTGTAATTGCCACCCACAGTAAAAAGATTGGGACTCACACTCACGCTGGGGGGTGGGAGGGATGCTGGTAAAAAGAAAACAGTGACTTTACTGGAAACAAACTAACAAAGAAAAGTTAATACACATAAACATAACTGCTTACATATTACTAATTTAACAGGGTTACTGAAGCCAGATATCTGTCCGTTGCGTGTGGATTTATACCAGCACACCACGTCCCCCTCTGTGAGAGTATGAGCAGTGATGGAGAACTGAAGTGGAGAAGAATATCTGATGCTCTCAGAGGTGGCCCAGGGCTCTGTGGTCGCTGGGTCCTGTGATGGGCTTTCAAGCTTGGCAATATACATGATGATGGGAAACTGGGCTCTAGATGATGCTTCACATTCAACAGCTACTTCAGAGTAGATTTTGATGTCGCTTTCGTTTACGCTACGTGTGAAACGGAGAACAGGAGCTGGAGGTGAAGCTGGAGAGACAGAATGAGAGAAAAACAATAAAGAAAGAGAGTGAAAACAACAATTGGAAGTGACAGCAGTATGATAAGGAATGATAGATATATTTTTTCATAAAGATGACTATGTATAAGATACACTAACAATTTCATGTTACCTTGACCTTTGACACCATAAAAAGATTTTTCCTGTCATAAAAGTTCATTGCAACATATGGAAATTTTCTTTTTAAACAAAGTTTACACTCTCATTTTGCAAATATTAAAAAAAGTAATCCGTTAATTTAGTGACAATATAACAGCATTAAGAGACATAATAAAACAATGTAACAGAAAATAATAAGAATTACAAACAATTGACTGGTTCACAATTCTGTAGTGTGACCAGATTGAAACAGATTTGTGTAAACACGTTTGAACAAACACCCAAGACTAATGTGAAGAAAAAAACATTTTGAAGTCATATAAACCAACACTTCCCAGGAAATTGGACCCAACAACTCAAATCATTTATGTTCATTTTTAACCCCAAACAGTTACAAATTGCAGCTTTAAGGCGATAGCATTACATAAACCAGCTCTTACCCTGAGACAACGTGATTCTCACATTTAACATCCAGCACACAACAGCTAACACTGTGAAGAAAGAAGAGTGATTGCAACACACTGTAAAATACAGTATTCTCAGTAAATGCTAAGTATGGGTTATAATACTTGGTCTGCACTCAATTATCATCATTTACTAATACATGTGTAGCTGAAATATATTTCTGTGATTAATATATTATTGGAAATTTTGAAATATTGGATATTATTTGAATATATTATTGGAAATCTTCTTGATACTTAAATTT